>WBNM01028632.1:0-15084 GCA_013399055.1 Ramphastos sulfuratus | reverse complement strand
TCTCCATCTCTGGAGAGATTACAGACCCACCTGCATGTTGTGATGCTGGACAACCTGCTGTGGGTGACCCTGCTTTGGCAGAGGGATTGGACTGGGTGATTCCCACAGGTCCCTTCCAACCCCTACCATTCTGTGATTCTGTAACCAGCAGGGCCAGGCTGACAGCAGCCCTCACAGAGGAGCCCAGCAGTGGCCAGCGTGCCTGGGCATGGGCAGCACCAGGGCAAGATGCCTTTCCTCTGGGTTCTCTCTCCCTATTTATAGAGCAGGAGAGAAGTGGCAGGGACCAGTGTCCTGCTCCTGCCTCACCTCTGCCTGCTGAAGCAAAGTCAGGGCTTGATTTGGGCAGGACACAGAAGGTTTCACTTCAACATGAGGAGAAACTTCTTCACAGTGAGGGTGACAGAGGGTGACAGGCTGCCCAGAGAGGTTGTGGAGTCTCCTTCTATGGAGGCTTTCAAAACCTTCCTGGATGCATTCCTGTGTGGACTACCCTAGGGGATCCTGCTTTTGGCAGGGTGGATTGGACTCTTGAGTCCTGTGTGCAGTTCTGGAGCCCCCAGCACAGGAAGGACATGGAAGTGTTGGAGCACGTCCAGAGGAGGCCACCAAGATGCTGAGAGGGCTGCAGCAGCTCTGCTGTGAGGACAGGCTGAGAGAGTTGGGGCTCTGCAGCCTGNGATCACGTTGGGTGATTCTGTGCTCCACAACCTCCCTGGAGGTCTTCAAGACCAGGTTGGAGGAGGCCTTGAGTGACCTGTGCTAGTGGGAGGGGGTTGGAACTGGATGATCCTTGAGGTCCCTTTCAACCTTCCCATTCTATGATTCTGTCTCTGGAGTGTCCCTTGTAACATCCTGTGACTGGAGGGAGCCTGCAAAGCCTCCGAGGAAGAGGACCCTGGAGTCTGAGAGGTCATTTTAACTGCATGCTGGCTTCACTGTAGCAACCCAAAACCTGCTCATTGGCTGGGGGTGGCTGCAGCTCCTCCAACATTCACCCTGGAGAGGCACAGGAAGCTCACCCCAGGTGCTGTGGCTGCTAGGAACAGTTAGTGCAGTCATTAACCAGCCACAAGTCACCATGGAATCATTTAGGTTGCAAAATACCTTCAAGATCACTCAGGTCCAATCTTCCATGTCCAACCATTAACCCTACTCAACCAAGCCCACCACTGAGGCACATCTCCAAGCACCACATCTACACAGTGTGCTACAGGAGCTGGAAACTGGGAGGGGGTTGAGCCCTGTGAGGGGGCTGAGCTTGAATGCTGCGGGACCACAGGTTTGAATTGCCCTGGTCCCCACTGGGGTGCAAGCTCCAAAGGTGGCTTGAGATCAAGTAGGTTCCTGCAGAGAGCTTCTGGCATCCTGCACCTTTAGGTCATCTAACAGAGAGAAAAGAGTCCAGGTGCTATTTTCTCTTCCTTTCCTAATTAAACACAAGCCCACCACTTCCCTTCCTTTCAGAAGCAGCAGTTTCAGTATTTTTGGGACTTCTCCAACCACCTGGTGACGCAGCAGGAATTTTGTGTGGACCACACTATGGGATCCTGTGACCCAAGGCTGTGGCCTGAGCTGATTTTAGCTTTTGCCTGATTTAGGACAACTTCCTAATTTCTGCTGGATTTTTATCTGCAGGGACATGTTTCGTGGGCACCTTGGGCCTCTTTCCCAGTGCACAACCAGCAAGTGTGGAATGGTCTGGCCACAAATATTTCAACAGGAGCCAATATCTGCTCCACCTACCCTCCTCTGGCTATGCTGCAGGTGCTTTGCTGGGCTGGAGGTGGCTTACTCAGTGATTGCAGATGATAAAGTTGTGTTTCCATTGCTGTCCAGCTGAAAGGTCCCCAGCAGATGTGGGCTTGTGCAGGCACTGGTGCTGAGTGAGTGTGTAGGAAGGCACATGTGGATTCCCACCATGCCCAGAAGATCCCTGTGGGAAGTGAGTAGGAGTTTCTTCAGCTAGCCCCTAGATGTGCTGTCAGGGAGGGAACCTCACCAGCTCTGGGGCTCAGGCCAACCTTTTCATACAGAAGTCAAGGATCAGGTTTTTCCTGTCACCTCTGAAGGGTTGGGTTGGAAGGTCACAGTGATCTGATCCAGATGGGTCATGGCAGGTGGCTTTGAGGAGCTCTTTGGGTGAGCAAAGGAGGACAGGCACTTGCTAACTGGTGAGACCAGTCTAAAAGGCCTGTTGGAAGAGTCTCTCCTGGGATCTCATCATAGCAGGGCCATGTAGATTTTCCTCAGGGACAGATCCTGTGTCTTCTTCCTCCACTCTGCAAGGAGGCAACAAGGCAGCATCAGCTGCTGTGTCACTGCTGAGAAGCCTTGCAGTGGAGCTGCCCAGTGGGGTAATGGCCACAAAGTGAGCATAAGAAGCTCCATCTGAATGTGAGGAGGAACTTCTTGAAGGGTGCTGGAGCCCTGGGAGCAGGCAGCCCAGAGGGGTAGTGGAGTCTCCATCTCTGGAGAGATTACAAACTGCAAGGGGGAGCTTTGGGGGGGTTTGATCTTCTGAGTATGTGCAGCTAGAAACAACCCTGAGCTGTGAGGACAAGAGGAACCCCAACAGCCCCTGGGAGCAGTGCAAATGCTGGCTTCCTCCAGCCAGGACCCTGCTGGCCCATTCCTGCCTTCCAAAGTGCAAAGGTTGATTTTTTTTTCCATGACATTTGACCATCTTTTTGTCACAAAAAACTTGCTGCAAAAGAATTTTCTCCTCAGCCTCTCCCTTGCTGTCAGATTTGACTGAAATTGAGCATTGCATTCAAAGTCAGTGCTGAGGAAGGACAGGCAGGACAGAGGACTTGATTGCAGACATCTCATTTCCTTAGGAAATGGCTAAAAATAGGAAAGGAACATCTCAGAGGCTTTTTTTTTCTTGACACCCTCCCCCGTCCTCCAGCTGGGGATAGGCTTTTGTCCTGAAAGCTGAGGTTTCTTCTTCCTGCTGTTGGTTTTTGGGCTCCAGATGTAGTTGAGCTGTGGATGTGTCCCTTGCCAGCTCTGGGGAAGAGCTGCAGGGACTTGGCTGTCTCTGGTGGCTGGTGCTCCAGACAGAGGCAGGATGCTCACACCAGCCTGTGATGGCCAGGTGAGAGCTCTGCTTGCTGCCCAAGGAGAGTCCTCTGAGGGTCCCCCAGGCTTTACCCAGGGCCTCTCTCAGCCAGAGCTTTGCTCCAGCATCATTAACAGCTTCATCTCTCCCCTTGGCAGCAGCAGCACTTGTGACAACTCTTCTCCCCTTCAGGTGGGTTCATTCCTCACCAAACCCAGCTGGGCACCACATTGCCCAGCTCCTGCCTTGACCATGGGCAAGGCACAGGGTGAATCCTGGCTTCCTACCAATCAACAACTGAATCCCCACCAGTGTCAAAGAGCCAGGACTTCACCTCGGGCCTGGAACTGAACTGGGCACATGCTTTGGTGCAGCAGCTTTGCCCAGCTGCCCAGAGCCAGGGATTGTCTGTGCACCCACCCAAGTGGCCTGCAACTGCTCAGAGCAGCAGCAGGAGTGGGCAGGGATGTGTGGTGTGGGTGCATTGGAGTGCTGAGAAGAAGGGAAGAGACCTGCCATGTCTCAACTGCCCTCAGCAAGCTCCAGCACTCAGCTTGTCCCTGCAGCACAGACACATGGGTGACACTGGTGCTGCAAAGCCCAGCAGGAGAGACCTGACAAGGGTGAGGAGCAGCCAAAGTCCTGCCAAAGAGCTTTCAGCCTCTTTTCTGAAGGCTTCAGTTGCTTTTCTGACGCAGGGACCTCCTGCCTGACCACCTCCTGTGACTTTGCTCACAGCAGAACACAGCCCACCCCCGCGGGTCGCCTTGGGCAGTGCCCGAGGTCACAGGAAACCCACCTGGTATTTATAGACCCTATCAGGTGCCAAAAGCAAATGTCTGCAGCAGGCATCGGCACACTGCCAGCGTGCAAGTGGCTGTCCCCCCTCGAAGGGCAGCAGGGCTATCACAAGTGCTGCTGCTGCTGCCAGCGGGAGAGATGGAGCTGTTCACGCTGCGGGAGCAGAGCTCTGGCTGAGAGGGGCCCTGAGTAAAGCCTGGGGGACCCCCGGAGGTCCTTGGGCAGCAAGCAGAGCTCACCCCAAACGTAATCCTGTCATCACAGGCTGGTGTGAGCGTTCTGCCCGCGTCTGCCTGAGCACCAGCCCCCGGTGACAGCCATGTCCCTGCAGCACTTCCCCAGAGCTGGTGAGGGACACGCCCGTGGCTCGGCTACATCTGGAGCCCAGAAACCAACAGCAGGA
This sequence comes from Ramphastos sulfuratus, assembly GCA_013399055.1. Lineage (NCBI taxonomy): Eukaryota > Metazoa > Chordata > Aves > Piciformes > Ramphastidae > Ramphastos > Ramphastos sulfuratus. The sequence continues at coordinate 10,816 of WBNM01028632.1, read as the reverse complement.
GCAAGAAAGCTCAGATTTTGGATCTGGGCTGTGGCTGCCCAGCCGGGTTTGGTGTGGACCAGGCTGCACTTAAAACGGGGTAAGGGGCAAGGCTGTGGCCAAGCCCCCCGAGCCCTGTCCTTGCCAGTTTCTCTCGAACACAGAAGGGATCTCGGGCAGGGTTGGGGGAGGCAAGTCCCTGCCTGCGTCTCCCGTCCGGGCAGGTCCTGCTCTGCTTTCCAACTTTTTCCTTCCTTGCCCTTGAGCTCAGCAGCTCCGCGGGCCAGCAGCTGCCGGCGCCGGGAGAGGGGTCCCGGTAAGAGCCCCTGGAGCAGCCGAGAGCGGGGAAACTAAGGCATGGAGCCAGGGCAGGGGCCGCCTCGACGGGAAGGAGGAGGAAAGAGGAGGAGAAGAGGGAGGAGGAAGAGGAGGTAGGCATCAGCAGCTGGGGACCGCCTGCCCCGAGCCCGGGGCTGAGCCCGGCTCGGCCCTCGGGGCGGAGCCGACGGGCAGCGCTCGGCGGAACGGGGAGAGCGGCGGAGACCGGCGGAGCCCCGGCCCCGGTATGAGCTTCCCGCGGCCCCTGCGCCGCTCCGTGAGCCTCAGCCCGGGCCGGACCCTGCGCCTCGTCGTGCTGGGGCAGAGCGCCGTGGGCAAGACAGGTAGGACGCAGCTCTCTCCTGCTTCCTCAGAGCATCCCCCCCCTGCAGCAACCCCAAAACATCCCTTCAACATCTCCTCAGATCCCTCCTGCATCCCCCTCAAATCCTTCCTGCGTCCCCTGCTGTGTTCCTTCGGCATCCCCCAAACACCCCCGTGGCACCCCTTGCGACATCCTCTCCCTGCATCCCCTCAAGATCCCTCCTGCATCACTCCAGAAGCCCCCCAGTATCCCCACAGCATCCTCCCTGCATCCCTCTCCTATCCCCTCTTCGTTCCTTTCAATCTCTCTAACATCCTCCAGCACCCTTCTGCATCCCTTCCCATGCCCCGAGGACCAAGGGACTGAACACCCCGAGGCTGCAGCCAGGCTGGGGAAGGAGTTTCTCTGTGTGGCTGCAGCATTGCCCGGGGGTGGGACCCTCCCAGTCCAGTACGCCGAAGGGTGCCCAATCCCCTGCCCTTTCAGCGCTGGGCATGCACACCCAGGGCTGAGCCTGAGGTGGATTTTCCATCCCCGGGCAGCGAGCCTGGAGCAGAGGTCAGGTTGGGATGTCCTGAGCATGGCAGCTTTGAGTGCCAAAGGCTAAGCTCAAGTTTGTGCTTTGCCAGATGCCGCGAGCTTGCTGCTGGCGTTTGGCAGAGGGAGCAGGTTCGCAGAGCCCCATTGCAGCGCTGGGCTCCGTTTTCCTTTAGGGAAAATGCCTTTCCCTGCGCTTTGCTCAGTGCTCTGTGGCTGCCAGGTAAGGATTTGGGATGCTAAGCTGGGAGCACCTGAGCCATATCCTTCACCCCTCTCCTTCTGGGGATCGTTCTCCCACCCCTTCCCACTTCTCCATACTGAGCTGTGAGCACCTGGGGGCAAAAGTGGCCTCTGGCCCATTTCTGCCCTGTTTCTCCCCCTCCACACACACACTTTGCTCTGTTTCTGCCCCATTTCTGCTCAGCACCTGACATGCCCGGAGCAGGATCAAGAGGCACCGATCACTGGTGGAGAAAGGTGTGGGTGGATCCACGCGGATCCCTGTGAGATTTATTGCAGCGGGGCAGGGGAGAAGCAGGGCAGGCTGGGCTCAGCAGGGACACGGCTGGGCTCAGCAGGGACACGGCTGGGGACGCTGGGGACAGGGCAGTGTCCTGCTGGCACGTTGCCCCTGAGAAGGCAGAACCTTTAAACGCCCTGCAGCAGTGGCACCTCGGGTTGGCCAGCGGCGGGGCCGCGGAGGTTGCGTGTCCATATAGAGTCAGCGCCCAGCCTCCTGCTCGTCCTGCCGGCGCTGATAACAAACGAGCGCTCCCCTGATTCAATTACAGGAGGCTGACTCCCAGCTCTCCAGAGCAGCCCAGCGCCGGGCAGCGGGAGCAGGGCAGCAGGGCTCAGCTCCCCAAGTACCCGCAGTGCCGGGGGCAGTGCCTGTGTGGCGCTTGGCCTCCGAGTCCCCGCGGGCAGATGGAGCTGCCAGCCGTGCTTGTCTCTGGCTCGGCCCCCAGCCCAGCCCCAGTGCCTGCTTCTCCCGCGGGTTGCTAATGCCACTTGGTGTGGGGTGGGTGCCTGGGAGCCCCCCGGTGGGTGCCCCTCCTATGAAGCTGTTCTGCCTTCTTCATACGCTGGGGTCATGCCAAGGGTGTTTAAGGGTTTCTCCAGCTGGGATTCAGCCCTGCTGCCTCCTTGATGGGCACTGAGGCAGGGCTGGGCACCGTGCGGGGCCAATCTGCAGCATCTGCCTTGTGCCAGCTCAGCTCGTGAGTGCCTGCAGCCTTCGTGCCCTTCAGCAAAGCTTTTATCGTCATCCTCTTGAGCTGTGACAGTAACAGAGACCATGAAATCAGGGCAAAGGGAGGTGATCAATACCTGGCTCATGCAGAGGGCCAGAGTGTGCCAGGAACCGGGAGCAGCCCTGGCAGCAGCAGGCAGGCTGCACCCCGTGTGGGCTGGCAGCTGCCCTGGCACAGAGATGTGCCCATCTATGTCCCTTGCATGTGCTGTCCTGCACGTCCTGACCTGCAAAGGGATGGCATGTCATCTCCACTGGGTGCTGTGCCCGAGCTGCCAGCCCCCTCCTGTGCCAGACAGACGGAGCCAGGGGTGAGGACACCTCGGAGAGCTTCCCCTGCCCGTCAGAGTGGCTCACACCCTGGGTGATGGACCACGAGCAGCTGGCCCGAGGGACTTGCCTGTGACACATGAGGCATCAAAAGCAGCAGCAGCGTTGCCTGAGCTCCACAGGACTAAGGCAGCTCGTCTCTGAGACAGGGGAAGGTGAGGCTGCCCCGTGTGGGAATCCCTGTTTTGGGGAGGGAAGGGTGAAGGTGAGTTCCATCCGAACCCATCCCTGAGCCACCAGCTCCTGGTCCTGGTGGGATGTGAGAGAGCTCCATGCTGGAGCATCAGTGAGTGGCATCAGCCACCTCAGGAAGCAGAAGCCAGGTTGGGAAAGCTGAGGATGTGAACAACCAAAAGGGGCAATTAAAATCCCCACAGTAACGAAGGAGGGGAGCCCCTCCCCCCCTCCACCCCCTTAATTCTCAGCAAAAGAGTTTGAATTTTTAGATTGGTTTGGAAATAGACTCAGTGAATTGTTTGGGTTGGGAAAGTCCTCTAAGATCATGGAGTCCAATCCTCAACCCATGGCCATCAGCCCACGTCCCACAGTGCCACATCCACACCTTTCTTGAACACCTCCAGGGATGGGGACTCCACCACCTCCCTGGGCAGCCTATTCCAATGCCTCTTCAGATCTGCTGACCCAAGGTCCCAGCTCCTCCCAGCAGGGCTGGGTTGGGGTGCAGCCCTGGGGCTGAACCTATCAGGACTTTAAAGCATTGTCTGAGGCTGTGAGGGCTGCACACCCAGCCCATGCTGAGCTCACCTCATCTCCTGTCCTGCTACTGCTTCTACCCAGTGCAAACTCTGTGCCCCCTCAGAGGGCAGCTCTGCTCACAACACCCTCAAAGATGACCTGTGCTGCTTGCCATCCCATGCCAGGATGGGCCATGCCATGGCACAAAGAGGGCAGCACATGGGCATGTGGGGTTCAGTATGGGTTTCACAGGTACCTTGTCCCATGCCCACCCCGGCAGGGGACTCAAACCATCCCCTCCTTGTTGCTACAGACCAAACTGAACACAAAATCAACCCTCCCAGCTTTGGGGCTCTCCCAGAAGGGCCCTGTCTGAGGTCCCTTGTGTTCAGGATGGGGGAGAGAAACCTCCTTATAAGGCTGTGTTGGACTGGCAGCTTCCCTTCCTGTTCCTGTGCTCTGGCCAATTTGTAATCAATTTAATTGGCTCCTCTCCTCACACCACCATGTGCTCTGCTTTGGGCAGCTGCCTAACACATGGCAAACAGAGCTCCCACTCATCTCTCTCCCCACCCTGACCTGCCTTGCTGAAGACCTCAGCACCTGCCTCCTACAGGGTCCTTGATTACCTCCACAGAGCAGTTTGCCTGAATTCCATCCTGCTGCCTTCAAATCCCTTCTCAGGCAGGCAGGGTCTGAAAGGCAGAGGTGGCTTGGAAGGTAGGAGTGTGGGGAACCCTCAAAGAGGATCAGGGCAGGGGCAGGAGGAGCTGCTTGGAGCAGAGGTCCTGGGGCTGAAGGAGCAGAGAGCCTGGCCTGGGTGGGAAGCCACATGAGATGTGGTGCTGAGGGGCATGGGTTGGCACAGCTAGAGAATGGTTGGACTGGGTGATCTCAAAGGTTGGGCACANGAGGTGTCCCTGCCTATGGCAGGGGTTGGAACTGGTTGATCCTTGAGGTCCCTTCCAACTTTCCCATTCTATGATCTTAAAGGTCTTTTCCAGCTGAAATGGTTGTACAGGACATGGGCAATAAGCTCTGTGGGGGAAATTGGTCCCTTGGTGCCTTCTAAAGGACACAGAGATCATGGCTGGTGCTGTGGGGCTGTGCAGGGCAGAGACCTTGGGGGACATTTGCTGATGCCCCCAGATTTGCTTGGGGAGAGCAAGCTGGGTGCAGGAGTTGGCTTTTCATCAGCACCTGGTGGCTTTAGAGGCTTTCACACCAGGTCCTGCTTGTGCTGAGGTTTATTCTCCCTTCACACCCCCACTCTGTTTCCTTCCTCCTGCTGCACAGCTTCTCCATCCTGTCCCTCCTGGGCTCTGCACTCCTGCCTCACCCTTGCTGTTTGGATTTTATTTTTTTTATTTACCCTGTTCAAACTCATTTTCCACCAATTTCTGCCCTGTTGCCTTTCCACACCAGCTCTCAGCCTCTCACTCCTGTCCCTGTACAGCTTGTCCTTACCCATTAACATCATTAACACCTTCAAGGGCTTGAGCATCACCTCCATTAGCTGTGCTCCTGGGCAGCCTGCAGCCTCTGAGCCACCAGCTTCTGCTGCCCCACACAGCCTCTGAGCCACCAGCTTCTGCTGCCCCAAACAGCCTCTGAGCCACCAGCTTCTGCTGCCCCACACAGCCTCTGAGCCACCAGCTTCTGCTGCCCAGAGAGCCTCTGAGCCACCAGCTTCTGCTGCCCCACACAGCCTCTGAGCCACCAGCTTCTGCTGCCCCACACAGCCTCTGAGCCACCAGCTTCTGCTGCCCCACACAGCCTCTGAGCCACCAGCTTCTGCTGCCCCAAACAGCCTCTGAGCCACCAGCTTCTGCTGCCCCAGAGCATCGCAGCCAGGCGGCGGTGGCGCATTTCGGAAGCAGCTGCACTGGGAAGGAGGCTCCCAGCAAGAGCACGAGGAGGGGTTCGTTGGGATCGGTGGATCAGCAGCATCAGGTACTGGGGATCAGCTCCTGAGCCTGGGGCAGCTCGGAAGGGCATTGGAATGGTCTCTCAGACCCGCAGTACCACTAAATGAGGAGCAGTTGTGTTGCCTCACTCTTTCCAAAAGCTAGGAGCGAGGTGGATCTGAAGTGACACCTGAGAGGCTCTTTGCACTGGCCCTGACCTCCCTTCCCCTCCCTTCTTGCTCTGTAGGGGAGCTCTGAGGGCAAGAGGAGAGCTCTGCAGGGGTGGAGAGCTGCGTTTGGAGATGCTGGTGCTTTCCAAGTGCAGCCTCTTCCATCCTGAGGGCAGTTCCCTGCAAAAAGATAGTCTGGAGGGTGGGGATGGAGTAGGGAAATCAGCCTCTGGGCCAGGCCACGGAGTTCTCTTGCTGGAAGCCCCTGGACTAGCCCTGCAGGCAAGTCCTCCACTGCTAGTAAACTGATGGCAGCCAAGCACCACCTGCTCCTCCTCCTCCCCTCCCTGCCAGCTCCCCTTTGGTCCCAACATCACAGGCTCCTCAAGACAGCTCTCCCAGGGCAATTTTTTTCATGGGCTGCCTGAGGCTGCAGGTGTGAAAAGTCAGGTCAGGAGGACACTTGGCTCAGCCTCAAAGTGAGAGCACTTCCATGGCTGGATCTGCAGCACTGTGCTCCTGCAGCCTGCTCTTAGGCTGCTGCTCTCCTTGCTGTGCTCATCCCAAACTGAAGACACCTTGGCAGCATCTCACCCACCAATGACTTGGTAACATCCCAGCTGCTCCTGCCCTTTTTCACAAGCCTCTTGCCACCTCCCTATGCCACAGAGGTGCCACTCGAGTCCTGGCATGGCCCTGGGGACTGTTGTGCTGNATGTGCCAGCTGTGGAGCAGGAGCCTGTGGTCCAATCCAGCACTCACCAGGACAGATGCATTTTTGTGGCCTTTGGGTCACTTTGGGTCACTTCAGGGACACTTGGCCAAGCTGGATGCTGCCTTACAGGAGAGGCACAGCTCTGGCTACCCCTCTACCCTGATCAGACCAGCAGGGTTTTCAGCACCTCCAGATTGCTTCATTACTCAGAAGCTTTTGCTTTTCCCCCATTTCCAGTTCCTGGCCATTTGCCAGCTGAGTCTCAGCCCTGGCTGCTGTCCCCCAGAGCTGGGAATGTTTCTCTAGAGCCCCTGGGGCAATGGCAGAGCTTTTCCTGTGCCTCATGGATAAAGGAAGAGTCTCTCTGATTTTCTTTTGCAGTGCCCAGAGCACCTGCCCACCTCAGACAAGCTCTTGCTCTGGAGCCAAGGTCTGTCTCCTCCAGCCTGCTTGGATGGAGAGGGATGATGAGAGGCAGCACATTGCCTCAGCAAGAAGAAGGCTCTTGCCACGTTTGATGGAGATCTTGGGCAAGCCTCCAGCACCAGCAGACCTCCACCCAGCCCCACATTAGGCTGTAATTTGGGCTCCACATCTCCTGGTCTGGTGCAGGGAGATGTGGTTAATTGGATAAGGGGAGGGGGGGAGGGTGAGAGGGATTAATTGCTCAAGCTGCTGCTGTTCCTGTCTTGTGTGGAGGAAAATTTGGGCCAAATGATTCCACCTCCAGGCTGGTGCTGTGCCAGCAGGTGGAAGGGGTATGGCTGTGTGAGCAGGTGGAAGGGGCATGGTTATGTGAGCAGGTGGAAGGGGCATGGCTGTGCCAGCAGGTGGAAGGGGCATGGCTGTGCCAGCAGGTGGAAGGGGCATGGCTGTGCCAGCGGGTGGAAGGGGTATGGCTGTGCCAGCAGGTGGAAGGGGCATGGCTGTGCCAGCAGGTGGAAGGGCCATGGTTATGTGAGCAGGTGGAAGGGGCATGGCTGTGCCAGCAGGTGGAAGGGGCATGGTTATGTGAGCAGGTGGAAGGGGCATGGCTGTGCCAGTAGGTGGAAGGGGCATGGCTGTGCCAGCAGGTGGAAGGGGCAAGGGTGGTTTTGTGGCAGGAGGTTGCTTTGTCCCTTCACACACCCCACAGGGTGCTGGGGAGCAGGACTCCTTACAAGGATGAACCAGAGTCAGTGGTGCCTGCTTGTCCCCAGCACCCCTGAGCTGGGAATGTGAGTTGCCAGGCACAGGCATGGCTAGAAGGTGATGTTGTGTCTGCAGGGCAGGCTGCTGCCAGGCTTTTCTGCTCAGCTGCTGCCTTTCCAGGGCTGCTTTTCTGCACCACACAGCTGGTGTAAAGAGAACCTCCCAGTTTGCCATGCCCTCTGTTCCTCCAGCTTTGGCCTTTTGATCCCCTTCAGGAGCTGTGGTGCCAACAACCTTCCCTTCTGCATGTGCTGAGCCTGGCTCAGGTCAAGCAGCACTTAGTTTAAGGGGACCATCTGGGCAGCTTCACCCTCAGCACTGGTGACATAGAGGGAGACCCTGGCCTGGCACTGACTGGCCCCATGTTGAGCTGGTTGGCTGGAGGCCACCAAGGGGATTGCTCACCCCACATAAACCCTCAGCACCTGCATAAATCTGTGCAGGGGATTGCTCACCCCACATAGACCCTCAGCACCTGCATAAATCTGTGCAGGGGATTGCTCACTCCACATAAACCCTCAGCACCTGCATGAATCAGTGCAGGGGATTGCTCACCCCACATAGACCCTCAGCACCTGCATAAATCAGTGCAGGGGATTGCTCACCCCACAGAAACCCTCAGCACCTGCATAAATCTCTGCAGGCTCAATGCCAGAAAATGCAATTTCTCAGCTCAGGCCATGCTGGAGGGGGAATTCCATGTGCCAGGAGCTGCTTTGCAGCAGAACCTCTGGGCTCTGCCTGGACTTTGCTGCTGCATGCTGAAATCCTGCCCTTGGCCATCTTCTATTTTATTTGTTTATTTTTTTTTAGCCCAGCCACTTCTTGCTGCTGCTTTTGGGGCTCCTGTGTCCTGCACAACCTGGAAGGATGTTTCTGCCTGGAGCTGTGCAGGGAAGGTTGCTGTGCACTGGCCAGGCAGGAGATTGGGTTGTCCAAATCTCAGCTGGCTGCTGGTGCTTCCATTGCTCTTGGGCTGCATTTCATTGGCATGATGGCTCTTTTGATGATGGTGCTGATGATGTGCAGGCAGCTTTGGGCAGGGGTGCCTGTTGTGTTGCTCATGGAACTGGAATTTCAGTCTTTGATGCAGAGGTTTGCAAAGAACCTGCAGAGAATCACAGGGAGGTTTGGGTTGAAAGGGACCTTTAAAGCTCCTGCAGCCAGCAGAGGTATCTGCAACTGGAGCAGGTTGCTCAGAGCCCCAAACAACCTGGCCCAGAGTGGTTGCAGGGATGGGGCAGCTCCCACCTCTCTGGGCAGCCTGGGGCAGATGCAAAACCATGCAGGCTTTTGCCAGGGCAGCAGTGAGGTTTTTGGAAGTGGGCAATGGCAATGTCTGTGAGCTCTGGAGATGTTTCAGGCTGTGCAGGAATGTTGAGGTGGAGCTGCCAGCCTAGGCAGGCTCCTGCCCATCCTGAGGTGCTTCTCCCATGTTGCACACAGGGTAAAGCAAGGCAGAGCATGGCCTGGCTGGGGCTGTGCCAACATCCAAGGGCTTGGCCTCTACCTGGGCAACCACAATCCCTTCCCAGTCTGCTTCACTCTTTTGCCACCAAGGTCTGGCAATTTGCTGCTTTATTGTTGTCTTCTCTGCTCATCACAGGGCCAGTGTGCAGCAGTGACCCAGCCTGTCTGGGTGCCTTTGAAGAACCTTTTCCCCAGCCTTGCAATAACCTGCTCCTCTGGGGCTGGGCTCACAGCCTCACTGCTGGGATGTCCTCTCCTGGTGCCCTCAATGGCTCTTTCTCCTGAGGCTGGGGCATGTCCTTCTGCCTCACTCAGCCCAGGTCTCTGCAGTTTGGTCTGACAACTGTAACTGGGCTGCCTGTGTTTTTTTTTTTGCACAGCCCTGACTGTGAGATTCATCACCAGGAGATTCATTGGAGACTATGACCCAACCCTAGGTAGGTGATATCCTTTTCCTTGTGGCCATTGCTGCTGCCACCAGCTCAGCTCAGAGACTCTGCTGCACCCAGTGCTGCCCCTGGCACAGCCAGCTCTTCTCCAAACTCACCATATTCCCTCCTCTTCCTCCTCAACCAAACTGGCAGCAGCCAGAGCCAGCAGCCATGGTGGCAACTCCCTGGATCTTAAATCTCTTTTTCAATTTCCATGGTTATGTCAAAGCAAAATCCACTGGGACAAGCCTTGTGCAGGGCAGAAGGAAGCACAAGAAAGCACAGGGCAGAAGGAAGTGCTTAGACAGCTTCCAGCAATTAGCTGGGGGATAGCTTGTAAGGGGTAGGAGGTTTGGAAGCCCCTGGAGCAGTGGTTGTGCTTCCCTGTCTGCCTGGGGTTGGGTTTGCATTTGGGTCCCTGCTGAAGTGTCCCAGAACTGTCACTTCTGGTCACTGTTCATCCTTCTGCCCAATTCCTGCTGTCCTTTCTCTGGGAAGTTTGGGAAGTCCTTGTGCTGCATTGTACAAAGGGCTCCAAAGAAATCTCAGCTCTTCATCCCCTCCTGCTGAGCTCCTCTCCAGCTGCAGAAGCTGCACTCCATGAGCCTTAGTTTTTTGCTCCAACACTTTGTGACCATTGCCCTTCTCATTTCCAGCAAGGCAAAAGCTGCCTGGGAGCTGGCTGGGAGATAAGAGATGTTGGGCTCAATGCTGTGGGCTCAGGGTGTGGGCAAATAGGCTGAGCACCACTTTGAGGTGTGGGCTTGAACTGGAGGCCATGTAGGTTGTAGCAGGTGCAGATCAACTTCTCCCAGCACAGCTTCCATCAAGGGCACCTGGGGTATCAATTCCTGCCTGGGAGCTTCTCTCACACTCTTGTGTCTGTCCATCTCCAGAGATGATCTACAGGCATGTGGCCATCATGGATGGGGAGATGGTGCACTTTGAGATCCTCGACACAGCTGGCCAGGTGAGCACAGCAGCTCCAGGGCTGCCTGAGCTTGGGCAATGCCACTGGGGAGCTGCCATGAAGGTGATTCCTGCTCTTCCTGCTCTTCCACCAGCTTGAGTCTCTTGTAATTATCCCTCAAGATCATAGAATCACAGAATCAGGCAGGTTGGGAGAGAGCTCCAAGCTCACCCAGCCCAACCTAGCACCCAGCCCTAGCCAAGCAACCAGACCATGGCACTGAGTGCCCCATCCAGGCTTTGCTTCAACACCTCCAGGGAGGGCAACTCCAGCATCTTCCTGGGCAGCCCTTGGGCAGTTTCTGTCTCTCTCTAACACAGTGTGGCTTCAGCTAACTGTGTCCCCATCCCCTGTGCTGCTGTGCAGCACAACTCTGCTCCATGCATCAGGAGCATTCTAGGGACAGGGAGATGGCTCAAGGTCACAGGAAGGTGCTGGGCCAAGAAAGCCACCAAGTACTGGGATTGCACTGATGGAGAGCCCAGGGCTGGCTTCCCCTTGTCCCCATCGGGATGGGCTGTT
>WBNM01028628.1:26435-64125 GCA_013399055.1 Ramphastos sulfuratus | reverse complement strand
TCTCCTTGCAAACCAGCCAGTTCATGAGAGGAGTGACACCACAGACAGGTTGCAGTNTAACCAGTGCAGAGTACAGGGGGAGAATGACCTCCCTGCTCCTGATGCAATTGTTCCCATCATATCACTAACCTGATCAAAGTAAAAAAGCACACATTTTTAACTTAAACACATAACTGGTAGTTGTCTTCAAGTACTTCAAAATTGTAGTAAAAGCTGAAGATCTCTTTAACACTGAGCAATGCTAACTCCATGAGGCACATGAAGGAATTGCTCTTAGAAAACAGTGCAGGCAAAAGTTATTTGTATTAAAGCTTTCTGTTTAATTTAATATTTTTATGTACATTGTTCGTTTATTTGTTTTTGTTTGTTTGTTTGTTTGTTTTAAAAATCATTACGTCTTATATTTGTTTCTCATTTTGACTAGGAAACTGTTCTCCCACTAATTAACTCTGAATCTTATTGGGAAAAGTGTTTTAAACAAACTTAAAACATTTCCTAAACTGCCTTTCAGTTTTTAGATAATAAAATAATACCCCAAAGCATGACTTCTGCTTACAAAAGCAGCTGATTCAAAAAGTAATTGCTTCGAAAGTTACATGTAAAAAGATGTCAACTACTTGTAGTAGCTGTTAAAAGCAAGGGAAGCTTTTCAAAGAAAGCTTCCTAACTACTCACTGCCTCCTGCTCTCAGCATGTTGTGTAACTTCTTGGCATGACATTCTTCAGGCCACCTCTCCTCCTCACTCATGCTTTTTAAATGACATTTGAGAATATAAAGTAGCTGAACATCTACAACAGATAAAAACTTTGGCTCTGGTAGTGAAGTTACTGGCAAACTCCTAGCTGTTTCCAGTCAGGTCAGGCTCTCACTCATGTTGTGACTCGTGAGGCCCTGAGCATAGGCACAGACATGGCCTACAGACATGTCCTTTAGGAATGGGGTCTGGTAGCAGCTAGATGTCTTAGCCAATAAACTTACCATACTCTTCCAAATACTTAATGTGGCCCCACTGTGATCTCAGAGATTCAGTGCAACATGCAATTACTCTTTTTCTGACCAGCAATTTCATGTTATTTGCATTTCACTGTTGTGCCTTTATATTGCTTTGGTCTTAACACTGCAAATGAACAAAAATGACCATTCAAGGTGCAATTGCAACCCATGCCCCAGTCCATCCTTGCAAACAGTTGGAAGGTCTGCTTGACTTTAACATTCTGTCAGGCAGTTTGCTACACAAAACCTTCAGCAGAGGCTGTGTAGCTACTGTCAACACATAGAAACAGGTAATATCCCAGAGGGCTTAGAAAAAAATTAGACTATGAGCTGTCAAGAAGACAAAATAGTATTTTGCTTTCTGGCTCAAACAGCTAAATGAAAAGTTACAGTGTTGTGAGTTTTTTCTATAAGAAGAAATTAGCAGTTGTCTGTTGTTTGCTCCTCCAGCCTAAAGAATCTGTAAAGTGGTGATGCTTTGGAAAGCCAAAATTGCAGGAAAGACTGTTGCTCATTTAACAACTGAAAAGCTTGTCCATCTCCTCATCTCACAAACTTGACCCTGATACTCACTTTGCCTGACAAATCCTAGGGCATTTACATCTCTTCTAGGTTATTTTTCCCACTTCTTCCCAGACACACAGCTAGCTTACAGCAGCCTGGGCTATGCCTATTCCTTGTAGCTTCAGCAACATTTGTCCACATTAATTTCTGAAGAGATCTTAAGTTATGCTGCTCTGGCAGCAGCATATGAAGCAGAGTTCATTGCAGAACAGGTTTTTAACCCAAATGCCGTTTACCTGCAAGGCAATACCCTGGAATTTACATTTATCCAGGCCATCCTGATTGTTTGGTGTGGAAGGGTGACTTCTCAGATTCCGCTGCCTTTTTGCCCTTATCTTTTCATAACTAAGAACAGAAGCAACACTGAGACAGTGGGCACATCCTAAATGTGTGCAAAGAACAGTCTCCATTTTAATAGTTTTTTATCCAGAACAGATTTGGCTTAATTAGATAACTCTATTGTAACTTTCACTTCTCTGCACCAGTTTAGCCATTTGCAAGCTGCAGTGATTGATGAACATGCAAAATCACAGAATCACAGAATTAACCAGGTTGGAAAAGACCTCTAGGATCATCGAGTTCAACCTATCACCTAACCCTTCTAATTAACTAAACCATGGCACTAAGTGCCCCATCCAGTCTTTTCTTGAACACATCCAGGGACAGTGACTCCACCACCTCCTTGGGCAGCCCATTCCAATGCCAATCACTCTCTCTCTGTCAAGAACTTCCTCCTAATATCCAGCCTATACCTGCTCTGGCACAACTTGAGACTGTGTCCCCTTGTTCTGTTGCTGGTTGTCTGGGAGAAGAGACCAACCCCCACCTGGCTACAACCTCCTTTCAGGTAGTTGTAGACAGCAATGAGGTCTCCCCTGAGCCTCCTCTTCTCCAGGCTGAACACCCCCAGCTCCCTCAGCCTCTCCTCATAGNCATGGCTTGGCCAGGAGTTTGCTATGGCAGACAGTGCCAAAGGCCTTGCTGAAGTCCAGGTAGACTACATCCATAGCCTTCCCCACGTCCACCAGGCAGGTCACCTGGTCATAAAAAGAGATCAAGTTGGTCAAGCAGGACCTGCCCCTCCTAAATCTGTGCTGGCTGGGTCTGATCCCCTGGCCATCCTGTAGGTGCCCTGTGATTGCACTCAGGGTGATCTGCTCCATTATCTTGCCTGGCACTGTGGTCAGGCTGACAGATCTGTAATTTCCTGGGTCCTCCTTTCGACCCTTCTTATGGATAGGCACATATTAGCCACCTTCCAGTCTTAAGGGACCTCTCCAGTGAGCCAGGACTGTTGATAAATGATGGAGAGCTGCTTGGCCAGCTCATCTGCCAGCTCTCTTATCGCCCTAGGATGGATCCCATCTGGTTGCACAGACTTGTGAGGATCCAAGAGACTCACAGGTCCCTAACTACTTCCTCCTGGATTAGAGGGGGGCCATTCTGTAATCCAGGAGGAAGTAGTTAGGGACTTGTTGAGCCTCTCAGATGTTTCAGTACAACTGCATCTTTGAGACAAATGAGATTTGCTTTCCAACATATTCTGAAACTTCCTTATCATTCAATAAAACAGTTCAGTATTTCTCCAGACTCTAAATTTCTTCTAATTTTAAATACTTCTACAAGTTGCTAAACCTTTATCTGAGTTTTTTGTTTAAATGCTTGGTGTTTTTCAGGATATTTGAAATTTTCTGGGTAGTGCTCAATGACAAGCCTAACAAAAGCAAGTGTATTGGGTCTGGAGAGCAATGCAGTGAGGATCACCTCCTTCCACCACTAGGATCATGGAGTAAACCAGAGTGAGAAACACCCAAATGGTTCAGCTGTGCAGTGGATTTTCATCTACACAGTCTCCAATACAGTGCCAGGCTGTATGTTCTTTTTTAGTCACACAGGCTTTGGATCTGAAGCAGTCTAATAGGGGAAGAAAGAGGAGAGGACATCCAATGTCATGCCAAGGAAATTGTACACACAAAGCCATCAGCATTGATCACTCACAGCCTAGGCTGCATTTTAGCACGTGAGCTAAAGAAGAAACATTTTCTGTTCCTACTGGAAGTCCTCAGAACCATCCATTCACCCTATCATATGTTCACTATCAGAAATGGCTCTTCAAAGCTGAACAAAAACTACTGTGCTGCATAAAATTGACAAAGTTAATTGTATGCAGCATGTTTCCTCTACCATAAATATTCCCAAACACCATTTGTTCCTGGATTTCACTGTTCTCTTAACTAAAGAACAGCTACATTATTGTTTCATCTGTAGCCCAACTGTTTTCTTTACATTTTTACCACTAAATTGAATCTACTGCCTGTAATCTAATTTACATTTAAAATGCACAATACGCCAACATGACCAGACTTCAATAAAATTTTTACTAAAACTCATAAAAGCCTTGATTCTGGTGTTTATAGAAATTTTAGACTGTTCATTCCCTGAATGTTATGTTGCTAGCATCCTGAAATGGTTCCCACATGAAATAAGAAACATTCTTAGATTCATGCTGCGTCAGGAAATACAAAATACATTGTCACTAGGCATTGCTCTTCAAAATCAAAGATTTGTCAGCTCTCAACAAAATGATTTGGATGGCGTGTCCAGCCTGCAGGAACGTGGGACATTGCCTTCACTCACCTGCTATTCTTATTGATGTAGAGCATTTCATTCCCTGCATACCAGATTACAAAAGCTTCTTACCACATTTGCTTTTTTTTTTTTTTTTCCCTTTCTTTCTTGCTATGTACACAACTGATTGGTTCCAAAATATTTCAGAATTCTTTGGGACTTCCATGACATTCTCCATCATCACTGAATCTACCCAAAAGCAACTTTCCTGAATAGCTACTTGACAGTAACAGCAAGATAGTTGGGTAGAGATTTGGTTTAGATTTCTCATCTGGATATTGATTGCCAAATTTGCAATTTTCATGAGGGAAGATTTAGACTAGATGTCAGGAGGAAGTTCTTTCCAGTGAGGGTGGTGAGGCACTGGAACAGGTTGCCCAGGGAGGTTGTGGCTGCTCCCTCCCTGGAGGGGTTCAAGGCCAGGTTGGACGAGGCCTTGAGTGACCTGTACTAGTGGGAGGGGTCCCTGCCTATGGCAGGGGGGTGGAACTAGATGATCTTTGAGGTCCCTTCCAACCTTACCATTCTATGATGATTCTATGACAGGAAAAATTATCAGGGATTCAGATAAAGCTGTAACAAAATTTCAGGATGGTCTTTTTTTTTTTTTTTTCTTTTAATGTGGAAATGGATTAATATAGTTGACATAGCTCATTTTTATACTTTCTAAACATTTTACCTTCTTTTTAAAGAACAGTGTCCTCAGGGCTATGAGCTAAATAGAGTTGTTAAAAGAACAATTGACTAGAAAGAATAAATTGCCTCCCATGAGATGATTTTTTAATCTTCCTTTGAAACGAAAGTGAAGGTGTGTGTATAGGTGTGCACATGTTAGTACATCTGGAATTAGAAAGGGTTGATCTTTTCAAGTCAAACTATTTTTTTTACTTTGGCAATCAAACATTACCACTTATTTCTGACATTCTAGTCACAGCCCTTACTCATCACATCCTTCAGCTGGTCTTTGTGCAAAACCATATTTCTTTGGTTGCCTGCTCATATCAGAAATGTGCACAAGCTACAGCACCAGCAGGATCAGTCATTGTCTTCTTTTCACAGCTATAGTTTTAATTGGTGTCCATATACTCTTCTGTGGTGTGCAGACTCTGATTTAATAAACAGCTGCTGATCCAAAGACTTATTTTAAATTATTTATGCAAAGTATTGTTTTGCAATTAGGATCTGACATGGATTCCTCCCCTCTAATCCAAGAGGCTGAGAGAACACAATGGGCCATATTTCACTTTGCATCTAATTTTGAAAACTAAAGCTTTATATTCTGTCATTTTTTTCTGTGGAGGGTGGAAAATATCCATCTAGAGTTTGCTGAATTTAGAGCAGTAAAAAGCTGAAGACACAGGCTCCTTTGTGCTTAGATATAGGGATTATAGTTGATTTCGTTAGAAGACGAGGTTGCAGCTGTTTCAAGGACACCTCTGGGTATGCTTGCTATTTCACCTCTAAATGCACAGAATCATCCTGCAGAAAACCTATGGGTACATTATATCCCTTTTTAATATCAGCTCAGTTATGGATGTGCCTTCCTATATTGGAGTCCAGGATTAAGTTTTAAGGGGTCAATCCTGCACTAGAGCACATGCATCTGAAGGCACAGTTTGACTCTGGATAAAGAAAGAAAATGAGGAGCCCTGGTTTTATGCACAACAGCCCATTTTGCTCAAGCTGTGTTCCTCTCTCAGGAAATTTTAGTAAGATTTTTGTGTACAATAGCATTGTTGTACTCCAGGGTGCAACTTTTTATGTAAATATAATCATGCTGTTTATGTAAGAAATTGAAAGGTTTACCATAAGAATCAAGAACAATTTAATCCTGAAGGAGTAATCACTTAATTGAGAATGCAGAGTTAAGGTTTAACATTTCCTTTTTTCCTTTTCCAAGTGATTTTTGCTAGCATTCTTACTACACTTGGAGTCCCATAAAGTAAATATACATTTTAACCAAGCCAAAACTGCTGTGCCAACTGAAACCAATACCCTGCACCTGCTGAGAAAATCTGCCTTCCCAATGCCTGCTTTTTTACAAAAGTCCTTGTGGG
This sequence comes from Ramphastos sulfuratus, assembly GCA_013399055.1. Taxonomy (NCBI): domain Eukaryota; kingdom Metazoa; phylum Chordata; class Aves; order Piciformes; family Ramphastidae; genus Ramphastos; species Ramphastos sulfuratus. The sequence goes on along the minus strand of WBNM01028628.1, from coordinate 57,882 downwards.
GACACAGAAGTTTCTTAGTTGTCCTGCCTGATCAGGAAACATCACAGCCCTTCTGAAAACTGAGGCATTTTGCATATTGCTGGGAAAGCAACACTAGACATTTCAAATAACGTATAGAGCTAACCAAGAGATAGCAAGTTGAGGTTTTCTGCATACTTTTTGAAATTTCAAGTGCATGTTCTTAATTACATGGATCCATGTGGACCCTGAGCCAGCATGAACATGACACAAATTGTGTGATCTATTTGCTCAAAACTTTGCATTTGCTCCATTTATTTCCTAGAGACTAAGCTGTCTTGGTGTGGACTTTGTCCTTCCCGCAGTGGATATCAACAGTGATGTGCCAGTATCTTAAAATGGTACCCTGAATAACAGAGTGACAGTGACATACCTAGCTATTAGACTGGAGAACCTCTGGTATGCGGAAAGGGTCATTACGCAAAAAAAGTGAGGGTCTTAAACCTGAAAGTTACTTCCCAGCCAATTGCAGACTGAAGGCTTTGATTACATTTTCCAAACAAGGTATTGAGGAAAAGTTACATTGACATTTTAAAGAATATAATAATATGATAAACCCATCCAGGGACAGGACCAGGCAATTCCTGGAAATAATCTGTACAGCAGTCCAGTACAGCAGGATGTCCAGTTACTAAGGGATTATTCAGAGAGAATTTAGTGGTAGCCAGTACTTAATGCATTTATACATTAGCAAACAAATATCTCAGGACTTTTACTGACTACTTGGGAGAGCACAAAATAGTTTTTCTAACTCTTCAGTTGCACAAGTTGTTTCTGGATTGTTGGGTTTTTCTCTACTTTTAAAGCACTAAATATAGTGATAGTTAGGAACAGGCAAAGAGCACTAGCGTTCATAAGCATTACACCAAAAGGTCATTTCTTTTTCGGACCACTATTGCAGAATTAATGGAAAATTAATTTTGCTCAATGTTACTTGGAAGCATGGTCTATTCCCAGAAGCATCAAGAGCAAAGCTACTGGGGTTGGTCTTTTCTCTAGCTGTGATTTTCATTCCTTTTATATAATAGGTCTGAAATTTACTGCAGGGTATAGAAACTTGCTGCTTTGCAGCTTGCGTTGAGTGAAGCTCTATAGATCAGAAAGCTGGTTGTAATGAGGGGCCTTGACTCAATAATCCAGAGGGTTCTCTGAACATCCTCTAGTCTAAAGACAATGGGTTAATATGCTTAGTAGAAAACACTCCATTTTTTTCTCAGAGAATCTAGGCTCCCACTTGGGCATGAGCACTAGTAGCAAAAGCAACTGCTGAAGATAACTACAGCCATAATAAACCAATGGTTGAAAGACAACATGACTAAAATCTACAATAAGACTGTTATGGAATTTTTTGCTCAGAACCCTAACATAAACATGTTTAAAAGAGTATAGAGCAGAGTTCTAAATTTCTTAGGAAATGTAGCTTAAATGAGATGTTTCAGTACAGTCAGCTTGAAAAGTCAGACATCCAAATGCAAAGTGTGTAGGTCTCTTTCATGAGCCCAGGAAATGATATTTCCCTAAAAGGGACCTGGGAACTTTTTTGGATATTCACATGAACATCATATCCACCACTGACTCCAATGGGCTAGTCCTTTTCTGGAATAGATACTGATGGGACAACTGAATGNTCTATGATTCTATGAATTAGATGTTGCAAAATCCTATGCCTGGGTATTCAGTCACCTACAGAGCTGTCAAAGCTACTTCTTGTCAACTGCCCATGCAGGCCACACACATATGATGACCAGCTTTGTCAGTTTTGGAGAGAAAAAACATGCAAGATCCAGTAGATTAATCCTGACATTTAAACCTTCAAATCAGACCCATTTGCCTTGTGAGAGGATGTAAACTATGCATGTCATCATGCTGTGGGAGGCCTTCTGACACTGGAAACTGGAAACCAAGATTAGAATGTTTGGTTTGGGTTTTTTTTCCTAAAATATATGCTCTACCTCAGCTAGTGTTGTTACTGGTCTTGGAATGGCAGTCGAGCAGTCAAAGTCCATTATCACAGTGGTCTCTTTTGGCTATGGAAATCTATGAAAACAAGCAAAATACAAACAATACTTCAGAGGCTTATTTTTTTAAAACCCCAACAATTTCAATATACACATCCAATAATTAATTTGACTTTTTGTATACTACATCTCCTTTCCCTGCTGTCAGTCGATCCTGGGGCTGTGGGCAGAGACTTGGCATGCCCATCATCCTGCTACAGCACACATTCCCAGCTCCATGGAAGAGCTTCCAGCATCAAAGCCTCAGACTGGGTTCACTTATTGAAGACAGGTATTTTATACTATTGTGACTTCTGTGACTTCTGATTAATCTGAAGACTGAAAAATTAATCTTTTCAGAATGATAGTCAAGTTTATTCACCTGAAAACCCAGGTCCTAAAGTAGTAGAGAAGTCTTTCATGGTTGATGTTGACGTGCCTGACACAACTAAGTACTACTGGCTCTATCCAGCAGAGGGAACCAGCAAAAAGAGATCTACATTTGTTGGTTTATCATTTTAACCACCACATAATAGAATAACTAGGTACTGCCTAAAGAAATATATTCATAAATGTGGTACAGCCAAACTCCTGACAGGGAGATTTGTTCATTTCTACCCAGTGACTAAGACCATGTGAAAATGGGAGATTTTTTTACACTGTGATGTTTCCTCTGAATTTGTCAAACACTTCAATGTAATTTCAAATCCTTGCGAGCAACAAATAATCACTGCAGATTATACTAAACCTCCAGCTCTACCTGCCCCTGTGAAATTGAATCAAAAAGTAACAATACCACTATTGTGATTCACACATGATTGAGTGTGCCAACTAATAATATCCACTGCTGACAGGATGGAATTAACTGCATTTTTCCCTGTCCAACTTCCATTTTTTTCACTGTGGTGTAAGCCAGTATCTAATCTCATCCTTATATCATTCGGGCTATATTAACTCAGTTGAGGAGAAAGTACTTAGCCTAAAGCAGGTTAGAGTGAGACTTTGAAGTAACAATGTTTACACAAGCTAAATATGTCTTTCGTTGAAGCTGTCCACTGATGCTTGCCAACAAAAGCTTTTCATGCACGAAAGAGTCAATACCGAATTATAGTTAAGCCATGTAATAATTATCCTCATTAGACGTAACCAGAGCATGGATAGGATGAATTCAGTTATAAACTCTACTAATACTCAGGAAGCATAGTCTATAGGTAATTTAATAATCTTGGAAATAAATACACAAATCTTTCTGTCTTTTAGCACAAAGTCTATTAAAGCAGAAAGGTAATTCACAGTGAGAAGACTGATTTTTGCATTATTTGCTTCTAACATAATCTGGCAGAAGCTCTTGCATACAGGTGAGTCTAACAGGGTTTCCTGAGAGCAAGAGAGCTGGGATGTGCTGACCACCCTGCCAAGAGCATATGGCTTTGGTGGGGAGATATACACGGGTGGGAACTTCTCAGGGCAGGGAGTGCAAGTCTGGGTGTGCTTTGTCACAGTGTCCCCTGAAGGTGGTGAGAGGATGAGTCCCCGTGTTGTGGGTACACTGAGGTTCTCAGCCTCTCTGTCCTCAGCTCATTATTTTCTGTCCTCCCTGATCCATACAACAATTTTGGAGGTCCTTTGGCTGGTTTTAGCAGCTGAAGTCATTTCAGTGCAAGGAGCATTAGCATATGAGTCCTGAATAGAGACTAACAAACTGCTCCTTGTACAATTTCTACCTGTGCTGCTGGCGATGCTGACGTGAGAAACTTCTCCTCCCATCCTAGTCCCAGACCAGTCATTCTCCTTTGCTTTCTCAATTTCTGCCATTGACTATCTGCATGTTTGTCAAGTGGCATTGTCAGCTGGTCATCTCAGAAACATCATCTTTAAACAAACATTGAGGGAAGAGGATAGTGGGGGAGCATGTTTAAAACCCCTCAAAGATTCTTTTCCTTTATTTAGTTTACAGCATTTCCTCATAACAAGATGAGTGGAAATGAACATCATGGAAGGACAGTGATTCTCTGGGCTGGTACTGTTCTTACTGGCAAGCAGTGGTAACCTTGGACTTTACTGTATTACATACCCTGTGAGACCTGCCTGATCCTGCAGCAGGAAGCACAGCTGCTCTTTTCTCTGGACCTTTCTGGCCCCAGGAGAGGAGCCTGGCTTGGCTGTCTGAACAAGACACCAAACTCAAGGACAGACTGGAGTCCCAGAGTCAACTGGGGCTCAGTTTTTCCCCTGAACAGTTTGCTTGCACTGTCTCTGACTTTGCTGCTGCTTCTGTAACAGGGGATAACATTACTTCCCTATCACAAAATTAACCAGCTGTGTCTGAAAGCATGAAAACATCACGTTTTCCTCTTCAACATTTAAACCTGATGCCACTCTGTGAACAAAACTTTCCAGAAAATTAAGTTTTGGAGGCTGAGAAACTATGAGAGACAGGAGGCCTGAAATGGAGTACTGAAATGTACTGTTCTGATCAGCCCTCAGGAGACTCTAGCAGATCAAGAGGAAAGCACAGCCAATTATGGCAGCTCCCATCCATACTATGCCTTGCCTGTTCCAGTCTTGCAAGTGCTGAACACAGCAGCAAGCGTGCCAGTAAGAGGTCCACAGCAAAGGATGCTGGGTTACCAGTATACGAGTGCATAAATATTTTAAAATAAGGGTCTGAACAAATCTAGCAGCCATGCATCACGTCTCTAGAAGCTAAAACATTCATCTCACTGATGGCACAGCCTGTGGGTGAAACCCTGCAGTTTTCTATAAGCTGGATCTACTCCATTTGAGGCAATGGCAAAAATCCCATAATTATAGTAAAATTAAAATTTGCTCCTTTCTAGTGGTGTAACTCTGACGTAACTGTTAAAGCTGGTGGTAGTAAGCTGACATGACAATGATGCAACTCTACCAAGCTAAGGAAAGCAGACAGGATGTGGAAAATTAAATCGGTTAATGGATTTATTTTCCCAATGATTATTAATTTACCTTTGGCAAACTTCAGAATTATTTGAAGAAGACTGGCTTTTCAATCATGCTTCATAATAATAAAGTGTTCAGCATGTCTCAGAATGTCATGAAAAAGGCCTATATTCCACAGAAAAACCATTACTTAAAACAACTGGTGCAAGAATGTGTCCGTGTATTGTGAGTGTTATTAAGCAGTGAGACCAGGGCACTAAATGAAATATTTGATATTGTAAGTTTTCATTGCAAAAATATTTTCTAGTTACATTCAAAGTTATCAACATTTGAGGAGTGATATAAATGAGATCTAGCCTCCCTGATATTGAATTAAGCTGATGCCAGCATTATTATTGGCAGTAAAATTACTTTGATTGCTATCAGCCTTAATCAAATATAAGAAACCCCTGGAATGCTGGAATCTTCCACAGTAGTATGTTCTTAAGCAGTCATGGAGAAAGAAAGCTCTGACATGACATTGCCATTTAAAATTCTGTTCCATAGTAGTAGACAAATAGCACAATGAATTCTTGAGTTGCTGCAGCCTATGTGTTTAAGATCAAGATATTTTATTTCCATTTGTCAGTTTCAACAGTTTAACATTGTAAGTAAGCCACAGCTCAGCCTACTGAATTATTCACAAGCCTGTAGAGTGCAGATGTCTATCATAGCAGTTCTGAACAAATCTCTCCCAACACTAGTCAGGACGTGTGTACCAAAATGGAGAGAGCAGCTCTCCAGCATCTACATTACCCAGGTCCATCCAAGTCCTGTGCAGGGACAGCACTTCTCAGCCTGGAGAGGAGAAAGAGTTTGAGCAGACCTCTGAGGCATCTCCTCACTCGGTCTGCAGTTAGGGTCCATGCAAGATCAGCACAGAGATCTTGGGCTGAGTCCGAGGTCTGCTTTACCCGTGGCTTTCATAGAAACCAAGGCAACATGGGCCAAGGCTGTAAACACAGTGAGATACCAGGGTTTTTCCCTTCTCTGGCAGGAGCACCACAGGATTAGTCTTCCCCTAGCCCCAGTACAGTCTCCTCATGAGGTCATCTTCCTCCAGGACCTCTATAGACAGTGAAGAAGGGCTTGGGCAGCTGCTGAGGATGTTCAAGCTCATTCCATCCTCACTCCACAAAGGCAATCACAGGGTCTGGATCACATCCTAGCCCCACACAGCCACACCACTGTAGTGAAAGGCATGAAAAAAATGAAAAGCAAAAAAACCTCTCTTCATAAAACAAATCCTACAGGATTTCCTTGCAATAATGCTCTGCACAGGGTAGTGTACCTGTATTGCTTTAGTGACCTGATGTTCTGAGGAGCATAATTGTTGGAGGAGCAGGACGGCAAACTTACTCAGTATTTCACATGCACACTCTGGGGAAAAAAATGCTGCCTCCAGATACCTTGGCTCAGGACAGGGCTAGATGTGAAAGCTAACATTCTCCTCAGGGTTCATGCTTCGTTGCTGAGTTTCATAAATAAGTTTAAAGACTGCTAATTTTACTTGAATTGCATCACAGAGGGTTTTTTTCCCATCACAAAACCCACTATGAAGCTGTTGTAGTGGTAGCTGAGATTTTCAGAGGGGTCACATGAGATAATGCCACTAAATGCCTTTGAAAATCTCAATCTAAATGATAACATCAACAAATCATCTCTACAACTAATTTGATGCTCCACCTGTGACCCAGCTACAAATAGAAGTTCTGGAAAAAAGCTTTCCTTTACAATGTATGCTTGTGACAGTTATGTGATATAATCTTACCACCAGAGGTAAAATAAACTTTCCTATCCCAGCTGATGTTCAAAGTATGCTATAAAAATTCCATCATATAGTAGAAATTCAATATACGATGAGAAAACCTAGATGCCAAAGGGACCATATCCAGCCTGAGAACAATTCTATGGCATTGCAGAAATGGTCCTAGCATAAGAAAGGACAGATATTTTTAACAGTTAGTTGTTTTTCATTAGGTGTATTCAAGAGCATTGAAAGAACAAGTGTTATTTTATATAAGCGGTAATGGAAGTGCCAGATACCATCTTACTTCCACATTTATGGGTTCACTCCTTTCTTCAAAATTCTAAAAGGCTGAAATATGAAGTCACATTTCATAAATGCAACAGATCTTGGCCACAAAGTACAGTGGGAACACCTGGACTTTCCTTGCTATCGACAGTGCCAACAGGTACTGGGCCAGCTCCACTTCTTCCACAGCACCTACATCCTTGCATCCTGGGCATCTCTGCAGCAGGCCCAAACACAGGAGAGCTCAGCTGAGAGGTGGCTCTCATGGGTGAGGTTCAACAAGCTGCAGCCAGGCACAAACTGCTGCCCCTGCCCACCCCAGCTGGGCCCAGCTGATTATATAAAACCAGCACTCACACATCCACTCCCGCTGCTCTGAAAATGAAGAGAAATGGGGAAGAGGTCAACAGCAGCATGCTCTTTGCACTGTTCCATGTTAAAAGTTTTTTTCTTTATATCTTGAAAAGGTGGTTTATATCTGATTTTGTTGCATGAAAGATAAAATATGCTGCTTTCAGTTATGTCACCGCACGCTATGTAGGAAAACACAGACATTAACAAAGGGCCACAGCAAAGCATCGAGCGCATCTGAATTCTTTGTCTGCAGCCCAGGCTTTTCCTGCCTCATAGTGACAGGATCAGGGAAGAATTTTCTGTGACTAATTAGGTTTTAACTTGCCAGAGAGAACATGGACATTGGCAGTCTATTGTATAACAGCAAAGCAAAGTTTGAACTAGATTGAACTTAATTTCCTTTTCACTGAAAGGAAAGAAAGATTAATGAAATATCCCCAAATCCATCCTGTTAGCTTTTATTAAATCAGCAAATGAAATTTAACCTCCAATTCTGTTATAAAATCTTTTCCTGTAGATTAGGTTTCTGCAAACATAAATGAAAAAGACATAGTCTCCTCTGCAACGTTTTAGATATGAAAATTACATTACTTCAATCAACATCAATGTTACTTTAGGCAAATGACATATTAAGATACAATTCTTTCTTATGTTTCTTTTCACAGTGTTACCTAGATTTTAATGAATGTTAGAACTTGCTAGTAGTTTTAAAACTGTTTGCTGATATTCCAACATATCCTTGCTCTTTCTGCCAATAGTATTGAGTTAACCCTCCAGTAATATGGAGCTTTCTTTCATTAATGTTATTTATACTTCTCATATGAGTAACTGAAGTCATGTTCCTCTCTCACACCCTCTAATGCTTCTCAGCTCTGGTTATTGAATTAACACCTTGTCTTACTCCTCTTCTAAGCATCTCACTGATATCAACACTGTTCTATCAGGTAAATCAACCACCCCAGTTTCACTGGATGAGGACAAGAACTTTTGTTGAGCTCAGTCAGTTTATGGAGAGTCAGTCAGCCAAGCTTGGGCCCCAAGCTTGCTCCCAGTTGAAGCCTTGATGGACCAATGGAGATGAGATCTGCATGGAGCACCCATAATTGCATGGCAAAGTCTGCATCTTAGAAGACATTTACCTGCATTGTTAAAACAAAAAGACTGAGGAGGTGGCTTTGCTATGTCTCACCTGGTGAATAAAGCAGAGGTGTAAACAGGGGCACGATGAGCACAGCCTGTATGTGAAATACCCCAGCCTTCCTGCCAGTGGGTAAAGCTCATCCTGCTCAGAAGTGGGAACAAGGGAGTCTGGGGCCTCTGGCCCGCTGTTGTGATCGGCAGAGCCACACAGTGCCTCACCTCTGAGGATAGAGTCCTGCTGCTCCTCTCAGGTGAGTGCTCTCTCCATGCCAAATGGGCCTCTCTGGCTCTGAGCCTTCAGAGAGTGCAGGGCACTGCAGGGGGAAAAATGCTGCTGCCATGGAAGTTAAAACATTAACACTGTTTATGTCAAATCGCCAGTTCTCAGTACTGCACAAGACAATATGAAACTGTATAAAATATTTGCAATGATTGCCAAGAAAGTAGACGCTGCCAATACTCCAGAGCACATCCTCTGGAACTGATTACTTCTAATCCTTTAGAAAATGTATAAATAAAATGATGCCAAGACTGATGGACAAGCCAGGGCACCTACTCATGTTTCTAATATATTGCGTTCACTCCACCCCCTTCCCTTCTCTGTACAAAATACTCTTCTTTTTTTAGTAACTTAAGTTGACAATCATCAAAAGAAATCAAACTGTATATAAATTAACATTCTGAAGCATGTCACAGTATGTCAGAAACTATTGAAATCTACTAGAAGTATCCAAAACAAGTGTTTAAATCTTTTAGTAATGCTTTAGTAGATTGATCATTTAACTTACTAGCAAGAATGCATTTAGCAGGAACAGTAGAGGCGTTTACCCTTAGTATTAGCTACTCAATCACATAGCCTAATCCCAGAGGCCTAATCTGTGTGTTAGTGGGAACGCAGCAATTATCTACATTCATTAGAAATTAGGAGGGAAGGTGGAGGAGAAAACCTCAATGGGTGGATAATTAGTTTCACATAGTCCCATTGTTTGCATAAGGCCAAATCCATATTGCAGTTGAAGTCAAAGGAGCTTTAGCTAGACCATCCTGCCTTTTTTTTTGCTGTCCAGACCACCAGCTATGATCATCAGGGCTCCTTGTCTTAGACAAGGAGACACAAGCTTGTTCTAGTCTTAAATATATTAAAATGGTCTTTCTTTCTCATAAGTGTCTAGTAAGCTAGAGTAAGTGGATTTCAATAGCTTGCTTGTTGGCAACCGCAGCTGGTGCCTGATTTGGGGTCTTTATTTTGTGCTTAGCACAATACTGCTTTAGAACAGATGGATTTAGCAAAGCCTGCTAAGATACAGAATAGAAATAGGGTGTTATTAAAGCAGCTGGACACAAATTGAGTAAACATGTAATGGAGGACCGCTTCTCTCATTCTCCATTTCCTAATAAACATGTCATGATTTATCATATATCTGGAGAACTGACATTCCTCTCAATGGAAAGGTAGTGTTATGCCTCACTATGAGTCATTTATATTTAATCCCAGATAGGGGGACAGAACAGACTACTCTTGCAGTCTTATTTCTGCAAGCTCATTATAATTACAACTATCCTCAAGCTGAAGAATTCAAACACATTTCATGTCTTCAAAGTTTTACTGTAGCTCTTTGTAGCAGCATATCCATGTTCATTATCAGTCACAGTAGTAATAAAGTCTTCTGCAGTGTTGTGCACACTTAAAATCCTTGCTTTCTATGCCGGAAATTGGTGAAACCAGTGTAAGTGAAGATGTCTGGACTTGTGCATTCACTCCAAATGATCAGGAAACTGCAAGATCTGTTATTTAGAGACATCCTGACTTCACTATCAACACATCATAAATACAAACATTAAGTGCTTTCTACCATGAAAAGCTTGTCAAAACCTTAAAATTATCTTTCCTTTGAGAACAGGCATTGAAATAAATTTTACTCCTAGATTGACAGTCTATATGCAAGCAGCAAAAATCTGTGTATCCAACTTGAGCACAAATGATCACTGAGCTTAGGGTGTAAAACATGGATTCCTCCACACATGATATTTGCATTCTCTACTCAGTCTAACATAGATCTTTGCAAGGTGTCTGCTACACAAGACAAAGGAGAAGTACTGGGATGAGAGGAGGGTAGGTCTAAGCAGCATATTACAGATCTATATACCAGTATGTTCAAGAAAGTGTTTGATGTCAGATGCATTGTGACTGCAGAAATTATCTGAAACATTTCTGAAGATATTAAAGGACTTTTGAGAGAAAGAAAGGGCTTCAATTTCTAGGTCCTTCCATAAATGCACTGTCACCTGTGGCAAAGACCAGTTAGTTTAGTTCTGGTATAAGTGAAAGTAGGGAAAGAAGGAGGAAACAAAAGTTTGCAAAACATTGACATGCTGCACCAATGCTGAAGGACCACTGTCCTGTACACAGGTACTGTAATGTTCAGTTAGGTCCTCTGCTACAGAAAACCTTGTCAGGCATCTCATCTGCAAGTGTTTAGTGACAAAAAGTGTGAAATGGAAAGAATCAGAATTTTAGTCCTGAATTCATTTTCGGAAAGAGACAAGGGATTTTTTTTTTTTTTTTAAACATACATAGGATCATAAGATAACTCAGTTTGGAAGAGAACTCAAGAAGTCATTTAGTCCAGCCTCCTAGGTACATCCCTTGTACACAGAAGTGCACCCCCTTTTACTCAATAAACACCTTGTAACAGGCAATCCAGCAGTTAAAAGCATAACAGTACCGAAGGATTCCCTATTTGCCAAAGTGATGTTTATATATTTAAAAGAGGCAATCAAAGGCACTCTGTGGTGAGAAGGTGTAAAAGTGCTATAGTTGAGTACTAAAATAAGAATTTATTGGAGTGAGTGGTTTGTAATAAAGCAACTAATTTATTATGAGATATTTGACTGTTATCACTTTGGAAACTTTTCACCAAGAAGTTACTAGACAACGGACTCCTTCCATGCAACCTAAAAACAGTTACCATTTGCATGACAGAAAACAGAACTTCAAGATGCTTTCTGGAAAAAAAGTGCTTGCTGGGAGCTTCTTTCCAAGATGTGTGTTGTTGCTTCCCCACTTTCTGGGTGGTGGTGGCATTGCTTTCACATGTAGCAACTCAGCCTCAGACACAAACTCATTATTATGTAAAATACAACATGCAAACTCAGAATCTAAAACCCTGTAATCTTCAAATCCAGCATACGGAAAATGTAAATAGGCAGTATGGTGTGAGAAGCTGTTTTCATCTGCTTCTGCCAATAGTCAATGCCCAGGGAAAAAAAAAAAAAAGAAAAAAAGAAAAAAAGAAAAAAAAAGGAAAAAAAAAAGAAAAAAGAAGGCAGCTTTGTTTATGTGCCATCCTTACACCAAAACAATTTTCAGAGCCATCGCCTGTTCCATATGAGGCTACTGCTTGTTTCATTCAGAAATCTTTCAAAGCACAAGTTCTGCAGTGTGAATAAATGGATTTAAAGCATTTTACTGATACAATTTCATTCTTTCTATGGGCATGAAAACAAACCCACAGGCACTCATCTTGTGATTTCTGCTTATTCATTGTCTATGATGAGAGCAAAATAGGGACAGGTCTCAGTTTCTCCTCTTGTCAGTGGCTGATCCTTTGGCAAAAAGCAACGGGAGGAGATGGCAACACTTATTTTCTAAAACTATGTATCTGTGCATGGCATGGGGATCACCATTAAAAGGTCTTTAAAGACTCAGCTAAATAATGGTCAGGGAGATGTTCTGGGAGCAGTGCAGGTGATTCTGCTGCATGAGAGGGATGGCAGCCTGCAGTGGAATGGAGAGAAACCAGTGGGACCAGGGACTGGCAGCTCAGGGAAAAGCATGGGACTTTGCAGGACAACTGGAGGGAACAACTTTGTGAAGAGATGGAAAAGACTTTTAAAATGAAGATGAAAGAGATGCCTCTCTTTATGAGGAATCTCTATCTCTACTTCATGGATCTGCCTTAAACATTAATACTGTGGCACAGCTATTGTTTTGAGAGGCATTAAAATGCAGCTGGTCAATATATCTAAGAAAATATTGTTGTAAGCGTTCTAAGTAATACACTTCAAACAACATATTTCCACCAGTATGAGCCTCCAGAATTACACTGTTACAAGACATACGGCATTAAAGAACACAGCCCATGATTACAAATGCTGCTGCAGCTATGATCACATTTGATAATTCATGTAATTTAGTTAAACTTTAGAGGATCTAGATAGTGGTTTTTGCTGTTGCACAGTATGTGTTTACCATGAGATTAATTCTGGTTGATTGATGTGCATGCGCTCAAGTCAGCTCAGAATATTCTGCTTACATGGCACACAAAGTCTGCTTGTACTGTAGATACCTCAGCCACAATTAGCTGTCATGAATTTATTTTCAGGGAAGGACTATTTTCATTCTCTTCACATTATAGTGCTGGCTGAGTTGGTTTAGCAATTACTACATTTCAATCAAACCTTTGTCTGTTTTTTAGAAATTAACTGAGGTGGATATTAGCCTCTTTACCTGAGAATTTTTGCAGTCACACTGGTTCCATGAGTATCTGTGTCTGTTTGTCTGCACGTCACTGCCTTGAAACTTTTGATTCCCCTAGCAAAGTTCAACTGAACTTGATAGAGGTGAAAATTCTCTAAGATACTACTTTCCTGTGTTTCATGCAAACAGTCAATCTTCTGGATAAGACAACCTCTAGCATTTTCCCCATCATGAGAAAAGCTGGCTTATTAGACACCAGAAAATCTACTCGTAAGTCATGAGAAATACTTCATAGGACTGTATTCAGGTTGGCAGGGACCCCAGGAGGGCTCTTGTCCAACACCCTAGGTGAAACCATGAGACCAGAACAAGTTGCCCAGGGCCTTGTCCAGACCGATCTGGAGAACCTCCAAGGCTGGAGGCTGCACTACCTCTCAGGACAACCAGTCCCTTCACTTGTAGCACTTACATGGAGAATGTGTTTCCCTGTATTTGGTCTGAACCTCTCCAGTTTCAACATATGCCTGTTGTCTCTTGTCCTGCCACCATGCAGTGCTGAGTAGAGCCTGGCTCTGCTTTCTCCATTTAGGAACTGGAGGGCTGCTGTGTGTTCCTCCAGAAACTGTTTCTCTGCCTGGATGAACAAACCCTGGTCCCACAGCCTCTCCTCAGTGGGTCTGTGCTCATCCTGCTGCCCGCAACCCCTGCAGGGCCTTTCCCACAGAGATGCCCAGCTAGGCAGTGCCAGCCCAGATTGCTGTTGGACCTCTGCCTTCTTGGGAGCAGCCCTTTGCATTTGCCTTTAATTGAAATGCCAGGAGCCTTATGAAATACAAGCTGCTGGCCACCCTGCTGCTGGTGTCAGAGCTTGTCCTTGTGGGATAGTCCAGCTGTGCTAAGCTGCAGCCAGAGTCCAGTGGCTTTCCAGCACACCAAGAGCAATACAGGACAACTGTTCCCAAACAGTGTATTAGCTAGGCTGGCTCTCATCTCTGAGGTCAGAGCCACAACATGGGTGAATTTTAGTATCTACTTATTTTAAACATATTTGGAAAGCAAAATCTTGCCCTTACCACTTGGCAGAGCCTAGAAATGGACTGACACAGGCTCATCTCCTGCCACCCTGTCTGTGCAGGACTAGACATGCAGTAAGATGCTTTTCACTAGGAGTAGCATAAATTTCCCAGAGGTGCAGACTAAGAAACTGATTCCAGATTCAGAGCAACCCAACGGATACTGTGCTTCATACAACCTGCAGGTAAGTACCTGCCAAAACTTAAGTTCAGATAGCAACCAGATGAAAGTGAAATCACATTCACAATTGCCACGTGACATCCATGTCTTACATTGCCATGTGTCTCAGAGGATCCCTAAACCAAGTATCACTGGAGTATGAGATTGTGTTCTGGTAAATATTTTTGTCTTGTTTGTATACATGTACTTCTTCCTAGATGTATACAGGTGACTACCACTAAAGATGGGGTACCAAGTGGGATACTGTGATGGTTTGGAAGTTACCCACCCCCCCACACTTGTAAAATGACCCAGACTAGAAACTCAGCTGGCTGGAAGTTAAGAGATGAAGCTCTATTTACAGCTTAGCACAATATACAAGCAGATATATACACTATATACAGGAATATTTACAGAAATATACAAGTTAAAGGTAATACAGAAACACAACACCCCTCCCAGAAATCAGAGACCCCAGGAGGGGCTCCCAACCACCCTTGCACCTTCTCCCCACCCCTATGCCTTACCCCAAGGTTTGCCTTATGCAGAAGGAGAATTTTGAGGATCGGTCAGGGGGGATTAGAAGAAAAGTGGTTAGTGAAATTAATCGGCAGGAAGGAGAAGCCAGAAGCTGCTAGACAGCACGAGATGCTGTGCCCAAGAGACGGCTGCAAGCCCAAATGGCTTATCTTTGTTTTGAGTTCCTTTCTTAAACATCACAGCAAACCTATGAGTGAAGTAGACATCACCATTGTTTCCTTTTCACAGCCTGTAATATAGTTTTCTCTATTAAAATATTCCAATTAGCTCAAACCAGCACAGATACCTACCTAGCATTGGTCTGGCATAGTACGACTGTTCCTATGCTGAGCTAACACACAAGACTCATGCAGTCAAGCCACCCAAATTGCTTCTATCACCGAAATGCTCCTTCATACACTCCCATGATGCTGATTTTCCTCTTCATGTCCTAAGAAAGATGGCCACACAGGCAGTCTCCTTGATGTTACACCCTGCTTAGACACATGACAGAAGAAGATCACAGCACTATCCATTCAACTGTGGTTAAAACTTTTTTTTTCCATTCAAGTAGTAAAGATCTCATAAATTTCCCAAACAGGACCAGAAGCTTTCTGTGTTCAGTGGGCTATTTCTCACTCTATGACTGCTTTCTTTAAATACATGTAGTTATGAACTGCTGAAAAAAATAGATTGTTTGACATTGTTTTGAAGTTCAGGCTGTCTTCAAGGTCTTTACCTTCAATTCACATGTTGTAAGCCTTTCGAGTCTGGTATTAATAATAAATATTATTGCCATGCATCCTTATTTTTTGCTTAATTTAATTACAGAAAATGTAATAGTCTTATGAAAACAATATATGAGTTTTCAAACCTAATTAACATGATACAAGTGCACAGGTCACTAATACAGTTGTTTTATCTGGAAGCCTTCCATGCAAACAGATAAAAACAAAACTACATTTAATTCAACAACTTCAGTTGAAAGTTAAATCGAAGATGACTAGTTCTTGCCTAGGGGTGCAGCCTTCTTGGTAATAAATGCTTTCCTCTTGTCATGATTTTAGAAAAAAGAGAAAGAGATATGAGAACCCTATCAAAGAGTTTAATGTATGTCCAAGATGGCCATGATCAAGGCTGCTGAACCAAACCTCTATCACCATGGAGAAAATTGGCCCAGACGTATTGTATAGTTTTATTTGTCTAACAGCAAGTTTTACATTTAAGGGACACTTAGCCATTTCTCCCCTTTCCCCACCTTATCATACCTTCTGTATCACCCTTAACACCCTGAGTCTGATCCCACAATTGCTTTTGAGATATAATATCAGTCAACCAGAGCTCTATGACCAGCGAAACAAAAACTGAGCCTTATACTTCTACTCTCACTTTACATTTTCTTGAATATTCTTCAAGCGTTGTCCTGAAGGGGAAAAAAAAAAAAAATCAGGCCTGGAGACCTACATCCAGCAAGTGGTTTAGTACTTCCAGTACAAAGCAAGGCAATTCCCTCATTTCTTGGAAAAGGGAAAAAAATTACTCTGGTATCCAGGATGTCACGTGTCCGCCTACCCACAGGCATTTGTCTGTCCTCAGCCAAGTTGAAACAACTGCACACTGACAAATAGACAACGCTGTTTGACAGACATCAAGGCTGATTCATCAGGGAACTAAAACAAATATTTTCTCTATGGCGATTTAAGAAACTCCTGCCTATCACAACCTTGGATAGTGTTCCCACTCCTGTACAGCTGCTTGGTGCCCCTGCAGCTCCACAATCAATGCATCCTCCTCTCACCTGCATGCATGACCATGCTGCCCATCATGCCATGAGAAGACCATGTTGGACAACCCTCACCCTCAGAGGTAAGTTCTTTGGGTTTTTCATGGGTTGCGACAGAACAGAGGGGGAAGCACAGGAGTGGAGGAGGAATGAACCAAGGGAAATAATTGAAGACACACGTCCCTTGGGTACAATTTGGCGACCCAACCAGGTGAAGAAAGAAAGCCAGCCTAGCAGCTCAGCTTGGGTGCCTTGTGGTTTGAGGAAACTTTCATTTCAACCACAACTTTCAGGAAACCAAAGCAATCCAATAAACCCCATACACATCAATCAAGGCTAATTTCATTTATTAGCACCTGGAAAAGACAAATCCACTTGGGGTAAACAAATTAGCTGTTGCTTCACTGATGAGTACCTCCATCTGGCAGGTTCAGCGCATACTGGTAGCACTGAAGTGAGAGCATGGCAACCAGTGGCTATACTCAGACAAAAATAGGTCTGGAGCAACTTGAGCCCTGAAATAACTCGATGACTATGAAACCCATTCATGAAGCAGGAGACTTGATCTGGAGTACTTACCAAGCTAAAGGCTTAGATCCAGCTCTCACATAAGAAAGGCCTACCACTACCAATCAAATGCTTTAAGCTGAGCCCCAGAGAAACAACAGACCTGGTTTCTGGCCTCTACTTGCATATTTGGATATTTAAAAATATAATTTCAAAACAAATACAAACAATGCAGGAGGAGATGCATAATTCCAGAACTGCTGATGGTTTTCTCCTCTTGGATGCCAGCTTTGCTCCTGCTTGTGACACTTGGCACAGCTGGTTGCACCATGACCACCTTGACGGGGGGAGGCTGCTCACCCAAACCTTATCCACAGCTCCCTTGCTCCCCAGAATGTCCCCTCCACATGGCAGATATTTCTGGAAGATAGCTGTAAGTGATGTGAATGTGCAATTTCACCAGCTCCTCTAGAAGCTTCAGAAGATAACAGAAGATTATGTGAAGATATAAAAATCTGTGTATTTTCATATTCTCCATGTCTTCACAATCCCCCTATTCCAAGTAACCTTGTCCGTGCAACAGTCCATTAGGTTTTCAGAAACAGGTTCATGACTTTGTGAGTATAGAGCCAATATCATAACCCAAAGCCTGTAGCTCTCCTTAAACAAAAACATTTCTCATTTTCTCTTAAAAAATGGGTTTCATAATTGAATGCTGTTTTCCTGCTTACTTCAAACTCTTAAGGCATTGAAAGATGCTAGCCACTAAAACCATTACATCTGCATCTGATTCGTGATAAAATCTCCATTTTACAAGTGCCCATAACATCACAAGGGCAAGTTATGTACGAGTACACTGAATTACACTGAAAGCCAGGTTTTCCCATAGAAAGGCTGGTCATACGGCCAGCAGCTGTGACAGAGCAGTATCCTTATGTAATATGAAAAGTACTAATAATTACCATTTCCTGTTCTCCCCATTACAGAAGAAGAAAGGTAATGTTTCTTTTTAAAGTTAAAAAGAAAAGCCTAAAAAAAATGGAAATTCAGGGGAAAAAAAAAAAAGAGAAAAAAAGATGAAGAATGAATCAGAGGAAAAATCTTTTCAACTGAAAAAAAGCTTTTGTACAGTCAGGCTTTGCCAGACACAGAGAGCAGCTTGCAGTCTAGAATTACTAGAGAGACTTAAAATGAAATGATAACAAATGTGTAGTCCTAAATTGGGGTGATTCATTTCCCCCCCGCAAGTCTCTCTCACTGTGTAGCCGATCAAGAGTGCATGAGCAGGTTTGTCCCCTGCAGGCAGGTAAAGCTATAAAGCACAGGAGAGAAAGTCACCCCAGGTTCACACTTAAACAGATCTCTATGAAGGTTTCCCAACACAAGCACAGCAATGATTTTCTGATGAGCATCAACACTGCTAAATGTAGATATTTCTTGTATCTGCCCTTCCAAGACTCTCTCCTCTTAAGATACTAGAGGGAATGCAGCAACCCATCCCCGTTGCACAGGAGGAATTATTAGAAAATGTTAGGATTGGATATTAGGGAATATTAGGATTGAATAATCAGAAGCAAAAAGGAATAGTTATGAACATCCAGAAATTCCTCTGGAACAATGAAATAGAAATGTGATAAGAGCTACCAGATGAAAGAAGCGATAGAGCAAGTGATGACAGGATCTAAAATGGGTTGCAGTTGCTTCTGGGCTGCTGCAGCTACTCTTTGCTATATTTAAAGAGCCAATGGCCATAAGAGCCCTTTGGAAAACATTTGCCTTGCCCAGGCACTCCTGCACTGGAGGATGTTGCTATTTGTCAGGGGATGGAGGCCTTGGGAATCTATTTCAAGCAGCAGGGCTGGTGCTATGTAATAATATATCCAGTGATGAATCCCAGCAGATTTATCTTGTCAAACTTTTTAAAAAAACTTTGACTAAGCCATGCAGTCAGAAGGAACAGCTCCTAAAGTTTGAATGAAGAGAGCTACAGAGTTTACAGTGTCTCTGTACACCTCTCCTGTAGCAGCTCCAAGAGGTTCATATTCTTCATTTGGGACCTTTCTGTGCTCCACAAGCACTTTCTGGCAACAACTTGTTTTCCATCCAGGGCCCAGGAGCTACCCAGCAGCTCCAGGAGCACATGGCTTTCAGCTCTGGAGTCCCTGAATCAGACCTCACCGTGATCACTAGAACTGGTGGTGCAATGACACAAAGCAGGATTTTATGACAGTGTGTGAGGCAGTTGGCTCATCTACTAGGAAAACCAAAATCAAACGTAAGATGAAAGAATTTGTTCCTCTGCCTATGACACATGCCCAATCCTACTGGGGAGGTATGAGACCAAAAATACAACTACAGCGGGGCCATAGCTTTTCTTTAACCACTTCAGTTAGGATATGTCCCAAGGCAGCTTGCTTTTAGCAATTTCCTCTTCTCTCCACTCATTTTGCTGGCATTTCTATTTATTTTCCTAATCAAAATCTCCAAGGTCTGAACAGCAGGAAGGAGTGAGAACTGCACCAGTCTCAAATCTCAGCTAGTGACGAGGAAACAAAGTACAGGGCGGACATTGTTTGCTACAATCCCTGCCTGCCCAATACCCACAAAAGGTCAAGAATTCAGGCTGTGATCTGTTCTGCTTAGATTTTAACCTGGAGTGTCATGCTGAAGCAGCATGAAAGACTTGAATTTGACAGCAAGGAAGCTTCAGGAGCATTTCTTAGGAAGGTTGTGCTCAAGATGGCAGAAACCTCAGTATTCTGGCCCTCTTCCCAAGAGGAACAGGCTAAATTAAGGCCCATTTCAGTTGTGGATATAACCCTAAACCAAAACCACAGGGATCTGACTCAAAATCTGCCTGTCTGAAATTGAAGCAGCCAGAATTCAGAGCTGGAATTCAAAGACTTTCGAAAGTAAGATTTAGGCTTGCAATGGAAAACCTAAATTTGTCAAATTGAAACAAACACACCTCAACAGTGAGCTCTGAGCCCATCCTGTGCCTTGGAAAAGTGCCACAGTCCTCACATCCTTCTGAAAACACAGAGCAGCCCTATTATCCAAGTGCCTGTTTGTATGGGAACTGGACAGGATGGAAAAAAAGTGATTGTGAGCATCATTTTTCTTTCCAGAGACCAGCACCTCCAGTCTGCGTTTGCAGGTGGAAGATGCACATCAACATGGCAGAGATGCACCTCAGCTTGCTCAGGCATTGGCAGCAATCGTCCACACTTCAGAAAGCTTCATAGCGGAATTCAGCTGCTGAACCACTCACTGAAGCCAGAGTCTGTAACACAGACAAGAAATATCCTCACTCTCCTGAACTCTGTAAAGCAGCAATGAGTTTGATCCAGGTTTCTCAATCTTGTTCATCAAGAGTAGCTGGACTGAAAAGAAAAAAGCCACAAAAGCTCACTGCAGCTTTGTTTAAAATGTACTTTGGAAGCAGTTTAGGAGAGGGCATGTGGCTGCCCTTACAGGCCCCTTGGGATGCTGTGCTTGTGGGAAGTGCAGCAGTGTTGGACAAAGTCTGCATAGCTCTAAATCTGCTGCAAACACCCTGCTGGTTCACGGCCAGGTGAGAACAAGGATTGAGGTACAGAGCTGGAGGCCACATCTTTATATCCATGTAGTAGGGCATGAAGTCCTCTCTTGTTTTTAATCTCAAACAGATGGTCCTGCCGTTAAAAGCACTGCACCCTTCTTTTGCTAATGCCTAAACCAAACAACTTGGACTCTAGAAGGCCGAAAATGTAGACCTCGGTTGCGAGTCTGCATTTTGCCCTGTGGGGATCCTTCCTAACAGAGAAGCACAAGCGCTTGTCCCAAGCTTTAGAGACCACACACGCATGCACTTACCAGATTAACACAATGGCATGTTTTTATTGTGGGCAAATTCACATATATGTGTACCACAGAAAATCTGTTAAGAGATATTTGGCTGGATGATCATCAGATCCTACCCCTCTGCAATAACTGGCCTAGACCTGTCCCAAACTGCCTGTACGTGTTTCAAGCATATTCTAGACTCTTTTCAGAGCTGCAGCTGTAAGCAGGGTGGAAATATGGATTCTGCCTCTGTATTTCAACTTGGATTCATTACTCATACTTCAGCTTGGATCTATTTCTAATTTTAACTACATCCATAATAATGTTCAGAGTTCATTTTCTCTTGTATAAAATAGAAGGGCTTTCGGCTCCACAGACAGCCTTGGCTGTGTTTGAGATAATGTGCAAGCACACCAAGGCATTTATGGCTCTGCAGACACAGGTGAAAAGGCCAAATGCAGCTGGCTGAAATTCTCACCCAAAGTGAAAACACTCTGCGATGTTTCAGTGACACAGTGACATTAACACAGGGCTGGCAGTCCAACAGCCTGTTGCATTTCTCTGCAAAAGTCTGATGAGAGTGGAGCAAACAGGGCAGCAGCAATTCCTTAAGGGTGCCGTGAAATTTGAGTATGCTGTGATCTGTGTGGTCAACACACATCACTAAACAAACAAGCATAAAGGAACACCCCCTCTGGGAATGAGATTATGATAGCTACTCTATCCAAAACCCTTAAAGCTACAAGCTTGCACCTGTAATGATTGGCTAATTACTAACAATGTTTTTTTGGTTTCTTCCCAATACAAATCTGTAACAGAAATTATTTAGATTTTTTCTACTCTTTTTTTTTTTTAATGCGCACATCATTAAAAACATTTGATGCATACACGAAGTACTATCCTGTGTAAAGAGTTACAGAGACTTTGCTAGGATATCTCCTAGCATTTTATAAAATGGGCTACAATATTTGTAAAAAGAAATATCAAACCTGTGGAGGAACGAAGATTCATTCCTATAAAGCTCAGCATTAAGTAAATGTAAGGTAAATTTACTAATGCACAATATTGAACTGCAGTATTATTGCTGAGTCATATAAATACTTAGCTAGTTTGAAAAGTATGCACTAGTACCACCCAGCCTACAAAACTGTGACTCTACTACTACTAAAATACAAAATTTGTCCAAATGAAAAGCACTACTACAAGCAAACTTCTGAAACTGGCCTCAGTTTCCTTTAGTACCACACTGATCTCTTACTACAGCCACTGTCTGGCCAGTTTGAAGTTCCCATGCATAAAACCTGCTTGCCTTGTCCCCTTTGCTCCCTGGGGTTTCAGCTGTTGTGCACAGTAAGTATTGTGTCAGGAAATTAGTTTTGTTACCAAGTTTATAATATTCTAGACAAACTGAATTGTCCTGGGCTGAGGTCTTATGCATGCCAATGCTTGAGAATTTTAGTCTTGTTTCATAGAATCATAAAGGTTGGGAAAGGCCTTTAAGATTGTTGAATCCAACTGTAACCCAGCTACCATGTCTTGACATCAGCTGGTACCCGTATGTGCTTTCATATGTACAAATCGTGTGCTGTTTCCTCTTAAGAGAAATGCTACAGCATTTTTTCCTAGGTACTCTTTGCCATCCTGCTTGTATTTGACACATAATACATACTCATCTGAGTCCAAGCCAACAGCATTATCCACCATATAGGCTGGCCTGTATGTTGTCTAGAGCTTGTTTTCCTTGGTCAGAAGCCAAGTGGACATGCCTATAGAAGAGCTGGCTAAAAATGCCATTGTTTTCCTAGTTTCATTAGAGAATATCATGAAGCCATGGTAAGTGATCCACTGCTGAGATGCAACAGGCAGTGGATTTAAACATGTTTCAGTGACCTGTTGATTTGAAAGTTTTGGAAAGAAAGTGGGTAGAACCCATCTAATATAAAGAGTAACCATGCCTTCAGCTTGAGCTGTAACCTCTGAGAAGGACTAGGGCCACCTGTCATCTCTGCTGTATCCAACACAACAGAATTGATTGTTGGTTGCTTCTTTAGTACAAATAAACAGGAATAGCAATGAGATGGGTCATGTGCATGTATTTAGCACAAAAACTTGACACAAGCATTTATCATGTGGTCAACAGGACCATGACATGGTATCCCCTTCATCATCTGTGGAATCCATTATTTGTGTCTGAAAATGGGAGTTTCTAAGGCATGCCAAGAGACTGGATATGAATTCAAGGGGTTTTTTTTCTGTTCCAGATAATAGCACCGGCTTTGGTACAAAAGTATTACCCCAGGACAAATATAAAAGTGTACTTTTTAAAGTCAGTTTCTTCTTGAAGAACATGGGACAGAAGGATTATGCCTTTCTTGAAGGGGAATTAGGGCACTTCCACAAGCAGCCTTTACACCACTGGCAGTGTCTGCACCTACTGGTAAGGCAAGAGGTTGGAGAAGATAAGAGACCAATTAAATCTGAATTACAATTAGCATAAAAAGCTTCCAAACTGATCCTGGGACTTTGGCTTGATTCTTATTTACATGAGTATTAATCAGGATAAGATTTGGGGGCTGCCTAGAGGATAATAACTTTACTGCAGGATTTAAACTATTATAATTGGAATTTAAATCGGAATTACTGGAGTTACTTCAGTTTCATACCAGTAAAACTAAGCAAATAACCTAAGCCTTCCTATCTTGGCCTCCCATGAAGACCAGGAGTCTTGCAGAGCCTAAGATATCTATCACATTGCATAATACAGGAGATGTCCAAGTAAGTACACTTAGACTTTACATAGTTTGTTTATATTCTGGCCCTGTCTTTATCTGAAACAATGGCTAAAAATAAATATATTTTTAAGCAACCAGAATATTGTCTCTAAAAATATGGCTAAATTCTAATTTCTTAATCTGTTGCTGTAGGAAATATTTTTACTGTAATGTCAAAATACCTAAACACAAGCTCCCAATAACCTTACCGGTACTGTCTCCTTTCCCTGCTGAGCACATGAAGTCATTGGGAACATGTGAGGAGCTGCTTTACTATAGTACAATGACAAAACCTTGCCTGTAGGAAATAAATGTTTTCAGACTGAAATTCAAGGTGTCATTTAAGATTTACTAAAAGCAACACTTTTGTGACCAGGCCATGGGCAATTTACTTTTGGGGGCCAATGAAGAGAAGGCACTGTTACAGTGAGGATACTCCGACATCATGATGAGCAAGTACTCACTGCTCATGCATACATGATTTGCTTGGTCTTCAAGGTTTTCCAGGCTGCTGTATATAACGAGGTGAGCAGTGAAGTGGAATGCTGCAAGACGGACTGTGGGGCGTGGAGTCATGGGACTTCCTTGTTGCCACTTGGCCAGCATGTTCCAGACTACTCCTCATTTGCTGCAGAGTTCCCTTCAGAAAACTGTTACAAATATGGAAATATTTTCTAATAAACAAAAGAGAATAAATTCATCATCCTCTCTTCTGCCTGGTTCAGCAGAGTCCCATGGCACTTGTTAAAGCTTGTGACCAAAATGGGACCAAAAGTAGGTTTTGATTTAATCGTGACTCTGCTGAAGTAGATGGCAAAAAACCTCAATGAACTTCAGAATGGGAAAGATTAATACATTAAAACCTCTATCTCTTAATGGTTTTTGCTTTGCAGAAGATAAAGTATCCCTGCATGCCTGAAGCACAGGCAAACAAAGCCATGCTGGTGGTAGTTTGTTTTCTAGGATGTGGAGAAGCACCTGTCACTCTGCTCGTTTCTCTCTTAGCTCCCCTTTGAAAATCTAAAGTGAGCTCATTTACAGCACTGCACCACGTTTTTGCGGGAAACAATTCACACCATTCTCAACTTCCCATTGGAGCAGTCTTGCAGCCCCATCTCCCTGTGATTGGGGTGGCTCAAAGGTCCTGCCTTGGTAAAACTGACCTTCACAGCCTCCCTTGGGTTGTCCCCATTTTGCAAGACAAGCAGGGAGCAAAAGTGGTACAGATATTTTAGGTCACACTGTCCATGGGCAACAGAGTAGAAGCCACAGCTGTCAGCTCACCGGTTTAGGCTTTGCCACCACAGATGCCAGGCCATACAACTGCTTTCTTTTACCAGTATCAGATTCCTTTTTGAAGACTATCAGGCATAATTGCTAGATAAGCTGTTTACATGGAATTTTGTCATATTCCATGCATCAGTTGCTATCTTTAACCCAAAGATTTTCAAGCTTTGGCATCACTAGCACTAACTGATTTGTCCAGACCTTATTTCATGATACTTGGAAAAGTTTATTCATAAGATTTCTCTTGAATGCATTGTCTTAATTCTCTATTTGTTTACAGTACCAGTGGATAGCATTTCCCAGTGCCCACTAAAGCATACAGAAGGGGCCTAAATGACTGTTAATTCAACAAGCTCAAAAAAACCATGTAGATTATACTGAAGAGCAAAATCCTGTAATTCCAGTCAGTATTTTCATGTCATTCATTCGAAAAAGAAAAAAAAAATTTTTTTTTAAGAACAATATTAAAAATCCCTGGATTGATCAAACTGTTGCATATTTCTTTCTGGGTAAGTGGTAGTGAGTAGAAGTTTCTGACAGTTGTATATTAAATACAGGTGGTTCTGTGAATGCTATTCCTGTCTGATACACTACATTAACCATAACCTGCAATTTCTTCCAAAAGAACTGGAATGAATTAAATTGCTTAATAAAACTTTGCTTACCTGGATAAACTCATTTCTAATTTGCATTAGAAATGCCCTAATGCATCTATCCACGTTATTATTTGTAATATAAAAAAACAGTAGTGTTTAGTTAGAAAACCAAACAGAGTGTAATTCTGGTAATTGTCCAAGATTTTCCTTTTAAAAACCAAACTTTCTTATTTACCTTTTCTTGCTGTATTCTGAATTGCTAAATACTTCATTTAACGTGAACTGATAACCACATTCCTGCTCCACACCAAAATGTAAGGCTCAAACACATGCTCATTGCACAGCCACAGTTAAATGCACCTCTTTGGAGACTGCCTATACACTTATATTTGGACACTAAAGAGATCAAGAAGTTTGGTGGTGGACATACTTCCACGCAAGTTTTTTTCATTTGTTGTTTTTGTACAGTTTAAAGAAAATCCACATAGTAGAGTAAAATGCAGCATCATGGATCTACACCTTAATAAGATAATTTCTTATTGAAAGGAAAGCTTTTAACATGGAAGCAATACGAAGCAGTTAAATTTTATCAGGAGTACAAATCAAAAAATATTATTTCACTTCGTGCACAGCGAATACAATAACCCAAAAAAATTTGTGGGTTTAGAAGTTAATTTAAACGCCAGAAGAAAGCACGCTTGGGAGAGAATAACAGCTTTATCTTGTTTTCATGGTTAAAGCAAACCATAAAATTATTTGTAACTGAAAGTGGCAAAGGCACAAAGTGCAGCCCTGTGATTCCAAGTGTAGCATCATTTATATCCATAAACAGAGTAAATTTTAGAAGTTCTCTCTACCACTGACCAGAGCAGCAATGTCATTGTTAGAAAACACACACACTGGTTACCTTATAATCAAATTTTCACTGCCCTTTCTGACAGGTTTTTAAGTTACTTAAGGGATCTATTTATATGTGGAAGCATCAACATCATGCAGTAAATCCAACCACAACTCAGTCACATATTTTATTAAGTTTAAGTTCAGTGAAAGTGCAGAGTAAACTAGGGCCCTGTGTCTCTCAGTTACATCTGATTTGCGGTTGCTATAAAAAGGCCCACATGCCGCTCTTTCAGATGTGTTTTGGATTGAAAATAGGATTAATGTGCTAAAGTGTGATTAGAATGGTTAAACACGATTAATTGGAACAGACTTGTATTGCCAAGGGAGCTCCGCTGTTACTGGCCGGCCTCCAGTTTACCAAGTGAACAAAGCAGGCCAACTGTCCAAGTTTTTCTATGTCTTTGCTTATGTGCCTTTTCCTTTGCATTTTCTCATAGCCAGCTTGTCTCAGAGCAGATTAAATACAGCTGAGAATGTTGGTCTAGGTCTGCAGTGAGGATCCTC
Source organism: Ramphastos sulfuratus (assembly GCA_013399055.1). NCBI lineage: Eukaryota > Metazoa > Chordata > Aves > Piciformes > Ramphastidae > Ramphastos > Ramphastos sulfuratus. Next base: position 30,975 of record WBNM01028628.1, on the reverse strand, counting down.
GGGGAATAAGCAGGAACCTCAGGCCCAGACTTGGCTTCTCCAGCGCTGGTTGAAAACTGCCATGCACCTAGGGCAAGGGTCCAGGTGGATCGACTAGGGAGTGGGAGTAATTTGGGGTTTTTAAAATGATCTATTAAACCCCTGAACTTTAATCAAGCTGCTACCATACTGACAGCCGTGATTTACTTGCACATGGCTGCGAGGGGTAAAAGGGGCAAGGAGTGTGGAGCACAAGCACTTGTCCTAAGCTTTAGAGACCACGTGTGTGCCACACATGCACGCACCACCAAATTAGCACTCCGGTGTGTTTTTATCATAGGCAAATTCTGTACCACAGAAAATCTGTTTTGTTTCCTTAAAAGATACTTGGCTGGATGGTCAGCAAATCCTGTCCCTCTCCACTAACTGCCCTTCCCTGCCTTTACCAAGTACAGATTAAGGATTTAAAGCTTAGCTAATCAAAGTTTTAAACTGATCCTGCCTGGAGAACTTTGAATGGTTTAGTATATTGTTCTAAAAACAGAAATACCTCAGTGGTTTGTTTCATGAAGATATTAAAGTTTGCACAAATTAAACTCAGGAGTGTAGACCTTTTGAGCTAAATTCCTGACTATAAGTAACTGAAGCTTTCATAGCAATTAAAGCCATGTTTGATTTTTTTTTTTAATAACTCCAGGCACAATTCAAATTGTGGTAGGATTGTCTGTCCCAATAACTAACTCACTGTGTAGCTTGTGGAGTAATGCTGTTCCCTGTGGGAATAGGTTTGGGAAGTGCACATTCATAGACAGGATCTCCAAGACCACATGCACATGTGTACATGGAAGTCTTTCAATATTTAGTATCCTTTAAAAATTGTCTGTCCACTGGTGATCAAAGGGTTAGCATGTATTAATTTGCTGGGGTTTGAGATCCTGAAGTAATTATTAGAGGGGGAAAAAAAAAAAAGAAGAAAAATGAAGAAGAATTCAGGGATAATTCTTGCTGCACTCTAGTTCATTTATGTGACTGTACATAAATTCCATTTCTCTGAACAATGGAGAGGCAGCATGTGCTGTCCTTGCTCTTAACTTTACAAACTTGCCTTGGAATAAGTTCAGTGTCACTTTCCCCTCAGGGACACAGAAACAGTTCTCTCACTTGCTTTTTTTGTTGTTTTTCCCTTCTCTGCCTTCCTGCCTCTCATTCTGTCTGTCTCACATACAGTTTCCCAAAACTAGACTTAGACACCCTGTGTTTGTGGTCATAGCCAGCACAGTTTCTGATCAGGTTTTGCTATGAAGTGCATTGCACTGGATAGATGGTATTGCTTCAGGTGCATGATGGGTTTTCTTCCACTTTTCCTTTTGAAAGGGTGCGTTATGCACAATTGAAGGGAGGAGATTCACAAGCCTCTTCAGGAGCTTTCTACCTGCTCATCAGATAAATGCATCGATCTAGTTTAGCACTGCGCAGTAAGCAGTGGTGGCAGCAACATCTTGCAGAGGGTGGATTTTAAGCTACTGTCATGTGAGCTGAACTCCTGAGATTTTCTTGTATACATAGATGCTCAGCATCTTTGAAAATTGACTCAAATTCCAGAAGAAAACTGGCAATCGCAGACATCTGTGACATTGTAGACTCTGTAGTCATCTGGATGCTCTTGAAAATACTAACCTATCATCTCAGTGCTTGCACATAAGGATGTGCTCAATGTTTACTTTTTTTAGTACTGGTGAGATATTAAAACCTTTTTGGCAAGCTCACACCATGCCTTTTACTCTCAGTAGTTCAAGGAATGCCTCTGTAGCTTACCAAGTCTGCCACAAAGTACACTGACAGGTACGCTCCCAGCTACGTCCTTACTCATTTTTAACACCCGCCTTGTCAAACCCATTAACCCCACACTCAGAGCACAAAGTCAAGCACACTCTGGAAGAAAAACACAGGAAAAAAGGCAAATTCACCCCATCAAAAATGAGTATTGAAAATCAATTTCCAAAGCCCTACATGTGGACAATCCTTTAGAGTAGTCCTGTTCATCACTAAAACAATGAAGTAACCATCCAGATGCTTTGAGAACCTCATATAAGTGCTTCCTTTAATCTAGACAGCTTCAATTCACAATGCTGATTTATTTGAGTGCAGTTTGCAATGTACTTACAGACTTCCAGAGTTGAGTTCTCTGTCTGTTACACCTGCATGGATGAGGACACTTCCAGGGACAGGATAGCTACAGCGACATGAGAATAAACATACAGAAGGCATAAAAGAATGGTGTTAATTGCTATGGTGCAAATGAACTGATTATATCACATTAATTTTCCTAGTAACACTTCCCCAAAATAATACACTGACATTTATATTCCACTTGCCTGAGGTTTTCTTTTATATAAAGCATGGACTCACAGAATCTTTGCAAGTTGAATAGTATTTTCTGCATTTTTACAGACAATGAGGGGAAGAAAGAGTTGGAAGAAAAACTTCAAGGACTGGATCAAATAAGGTACTGAATGCTCCCGCCCTGTTCAAGGGAAGCATGAGCACTGATTACACTGAAGCCAGTGAGTCCTTCCTTTGATTTCAATAACATGTGTAAGAGTTTTTTTGGAAGGGGGCCAAAACCCTCAGCATCTCACAGGGCTCTGCACTCCCTGTATCGTCCAAAGTCATGCAGCAAAGCAGCATAGCAACTGTATCATGGGGATATCATCCTCTGGATTCCTAAATAGGATGTCTGAGAAATGGAATGTAAAAGTTGAGAGTCTGTCCCAGGTTTTACACAAAACCCTATGCACGTTTGGAGAAGAATTTGGAGAGCTTAGTTACTGCAGCCTAAATACATATTCAGAACAAAATTTTTTTCTCCGTGCACCTGGTTTGCATGAATGCCATGCTTGTGCATGCAAGGCAGGCATGTGCGTGACTGAAAAGAGGAGCCTGAATAAAAATGACCTCTAATTATATGTCACAGTAAGGGAAAAAGGCCAGCTTTACACATACAGGTGTGTATAACTTTTTTTAGATCCAAAATCAGATACAGGACTGAGGTTTGAGGTCTGAATATGATATCTCTGGTTAATTGGAGTGAGACCTTTCAACTTGAGAATGATTCTTGTCCCTTAAAGCAACCCAGAAAAAATACATTGTCCACTCTTCCTGTCAAAACAGAGGCAGAAAATATAATCAGTCATCAATCCTTTAATATTTCTGTGTCGTTCCACTAAAACCTGCCACTTTTGTCTGCACCACACCCTTTGGGGTGACAGACAACTGTTGTGATGAATGTGCAAAACACGCAGAGCTGGAAAGCAGTATCTGGGAAGGAGGAGAGCTGACCTCAGGCCCTGGGAGATGCTGGCAGCCTCACACAGGCATCCTCTCCTCCAGGGTATTCAGAGTCCCAGAGCAGAATCAAGCCCTTGAAGAGGGGCTGAAGGTATCCTGCAGGTACTCAGCAGCTTTTCATACATCTTTATCGCTTCTGCTGTAAACTGCAGTGCACTGCACTGCGCAGATTTATGGGAATTCTTTCCATGTTCACAACTTATAAGTATTAATAACCAGTCCAAGTCGGAAAATAATACACCATCCCTAACTTTATTAACTACAGAAAATCTGGCTTCAGTTAAAATAAGATCCCCTTTAGCAAAGCCCAATATTTAATAAATATTATATATATATATAAAAAAAGCCAGGCTGCATCTTATCTGGAGTATGGTAGCAGTAATGTTTTTGCCTGAGGCACTGCAAACTTCAGGCTTAAGAAGTCAAAATGACAGGGTGCAGATGATCACTGGAAAGTTATCAATTTTAGCCCAAATAGTTACCAAGTCTTTTTTTTCATCTAGCAATTATTATGGACAAATTCAGCGTGCCCACAAATCTACACAGAGATATTTAAGTTCTAAGTAACTTACTCAAAAATGGATTTTTAAAATATTTTTATTTCAGTCAGTGGAAGATCTTTGGTTGAATTCAGACTTCAGGGTTCAGGTTAAGATCTTCTAAGTATTTAAATGCCAGATTTATGTGTTTTCAGCAGGTGTTTGTTACCTGGATCTGGGCTACACTGTTATATAATACTACAACAGTGTGTTATAGTATCTCAGTATCTTTCAGGATTGAATAAACCAAGAGGTGTCCTCAGGGTTACTCAATGAATCTTTTAATTTAGAAATGCTTCAGACTAGCACAGCCCGTGTGGGGCATTAATTGAGTGACCATCACCCTGTCTTAATCTATCAGTAGAGTGGCCTCTTGAGCTGGTCGGGGAGCAGTGTGTTGCCCTGGAAGTCCATGAGGAATTAGTTCGGGACCTGCTGAGCCACTTGGACACCCACAAGTCCATGGGACCGGATGGGATCCATCCTAGGGTGCTGAGAGAGCTGGCAGATGAGCTGGCCAAGCCGCTCTCCATCATTTTCCACCAGTCCTGGCTCACCGGAGAGGTCCCAGACGACTGGAAACTGGCCAATGTGATCCCCATCCACAAGAAGGGTCGGATGGAGGAACCTGGGAACTACAGGCCTGTCAGCCTGACCTCAGTGCCAGGGAAAGT
>WBNM01028628.1:0-25979 GCA_013399055.1 Ramphastos sulfuratus | reverse complement strand
ACAGTCTCAAGCTGTGCCAGGGGAAGTTTAGGCTCGAGGTGAGGAGAAAGTTCTTCACTGAGAGAGTCATTCCCCACTGGAATGGGCTGCCCAGGGAGGTGGTGGAGTCACCGTCCCTGGAGGTGTTCAAGGCACGTTTGGACGTGGCACTTGGTGCCATGGTCTAGTCTTGAGGTCTGTGGTAATGGGTTGGACTTGATGATCTTTGAGGTCTCTTCCAACCTTGCTTATACTGTGATACTGTGATACTGTGATTTACTGCATACTTTTCCCTAATCAGGGGGTCACTTGCAAAGTCAACTGCCAAATCCCTGCCATTGCAACCTGTTGGAAAATGCAAGTCCTTCAATTAGTGAGAACACTCTGCCTCTGGCTTCAGAAGTTCAATTAACCTGATACCCAGTTAGTTAAAAATTTAAACCTGTCATCATATCACAGAATCACAGAATGCCAGGTTGGAAGGAACCCTAAGGATCATCTGATCCAACCTTTCTAGGTAACAGTAGAGTTTAAATGAGGTGGCACAGCACCCTGACATGCTGAAACCTAAAAGTGTTCAATGAAAGATAATCCACTGCTTCCCTGGAGATAGGATTCCCATGTCTGACTGTTCTCATGGGGAAACATTTCCTGCCAGAGTGCAATGGGAATCTCCCCAGCAGTCACTAGTCCACATCACACTTTGTCTTTTCCATGCGACTCCTTGGAAAAAGGGAGTCTCCATCTTCCTGGTAGCCATCCTCTGTGTCCTGGTCCATGGTAATAAGGTAACCCCTTAGCCTTCTCTTCTCAAGGCTGAACAAAGACAGCTCTCTCAGCCTCTCTTTGGCTGTCAGGCCTTTAACTGGAAGCTTTCTAGTTCTGAATCTTTCCAGCATTCTGTGGTACCAAATTGAACCAAGGGTTTGAGTTACAACAGCAGCAGCTGAAATGAATGTCCAGTCCAACCTCCGTATCTGAAGCCCAAGTGCATGCAGGAGTGGGAAACATGCAGCTGGGGATTAAGGAAGCCAAACCTCATCCAGGAGAGTTCACTCTATGGTTCAAGATGATGCCCGTCACCAATTCCCGTGCCTCTATTACCACATTTTTCACTTACTCTTTGGTCAGGAATCCTCAGCATGGTCCCTAAGATGGTGTTGGGATGGTGGCCTGTCTGGGAACTGTGTCACAGACTGGTTACAAAATCCTTCTGTCTATAAAAGCATTAGCCTCTGTAACTGTGCACAGCAGCAGGGCTGAGTGGAGTTGTCAGTGCCATGACCTAGCACAGGGCACCTGACCCTCACCTGGTCCCTCCACTGGTCTTGATCACCTGCAGGAAGGGCTGGATGCAGCCAGTGCCCCCCAGTAATCCAGCAGAGGAAAGTGTCTGGGACCACTTGTGGGTTTTTGTTGATTATTTTTTTAAGTGATCACTCTGGGCACGAGTTCCTCTCAGTGCCTCAACACCATCATCTATGAAAGAAGGATGATGAAATATAGGTATCTCACTACATAGTAAGAGATCTACAGGCAATAAAAATGGGATGGATTCACTGCAGCAACACAACACAGGGAAAATCTTTGCATTTATTAATTATCAGTCCATCATTATCTATGATTAGTGTTTGTTTCCATTGCTGACACCCTTGGAAATTCATGGTATTAATGAAAATTCTCACTCTTCTGCATTATATTGTGGTTTCATACTAGTTGATAGGATAGATGCTAATTTAAAGAGTTTGGATCCAGAATTACCTAGGATTTGTTTATGTTCTCTAGGAGAAGGAAACAAGCTAGCGATACAATTAACAGTAGCTTGTAGATCCCTCTTCACCTACAGATGTTAAACCCAGAACATCTGTTTGGCTACATCTTTGTTAATCACACTGCAACACTGGCTAGCTCACTACTGCTTTTTATTAGTGATTTTTGTCTGGGTAGATAAAGTCAGAAAATCATTTATTTAAAAAACAATTATTATTTTTAAAATGTATTTACTATCCTTGTCCAAATAGGCAGAGTAGCAAAATTAGAACAATTGAAAATTAGTCAGTTGAGAAACTGAAAAGTTCCACCCTTGTACAAGAAAGCAAACATATTTAGAATGAGATTTGGATGCAGTTACTTCATTCTGAACATGACATCTTGAATGTGGCAGCTGTTGGCTTCCACCCTTCAACACAGTTTAAAATCTGGTGGACCAGTGACTCTCTGACTCGCTTTTTGATTGCAACAGTGAAAGGTAAACTTCAATAATTTTGCAGGTTTTTGCAAGCAAGCGTCAAATCACTTATCCATCAGGCTTGTAAGGAGTTTGTAACTGCTGTTGCTTTCACTCACTTAGAAGCTAACTAGGGAAAGAATAGACTAAGTACTTTTTGTAGTTGTTGTCAGTGGAGTGAAGAATTGATGAAGGTTCCCGTGAATTCTAAGACAGTGGTCACTTTACTCCAGAAACACTAGATTTGGTTCGATGAGGCCTTGAGTGACCTGTACTAGTGGGAGGTGTCCCTGCCTATGGCGGGGGGTTGGAACTAGATGATCTTCGAGGTCCCTTCCAACCTTACCATTCTATGATTCCATGATTCTATGATTTTAGAAGAGCTGAAATCCCCAGGACAAGCACGTTCAGTGGCAAAAAGCCTATCTGAAACTTAAGTCACATCACTGACTTCAGCAGGAATATTTCAGACTTGCACATATTTACACAAGAACTGAAACCTTGTAGTTACTGCGTACACTGTTTCCCCAGTGATGCTGGGCTTTTCTGCTGGTCCAAATTTTTCAAACATAACCAGAAGCAAGCATGGCAAAACCTGTAGTATATTCACAAACACTTTGCTTTGACCATATAAAATCTGGCAAAGAATCTTCGATGCTATCCTTCCACCCGAGCACCACACCAGCAAAGACTTGGAAATATTGGTATTTCAACACACAATAAGACAGCTTTTTGGTTAATGCACTTTGATTTTGATTAATATCATCTCTCACAGGCATGCCAGTTAGGAAAGCCAACATTTGCATGCTACTAGGGCAATGAGATTCCACTCTGCCTCCTGTGTACTCCACAACCAGCTCTGCTACCCCACTTTGGCCCCTCGTGCCCTTGCAAGGCTGCAGAGCATTACGGATATGCATTCCTACATCCACTGCCACCAAGGCTTATCATTTTAACTAAGAAAATAGGAGATGTGGCAGAAAGATTATTTCACCACAAATTGAATGTTCAATTGCATCTTAGGAAACAGCTCACTCTACTCCTCAAGTATTTGGGAAAGAAACAAAAGGTTAAATAATGGGAGTCTGTCAGGGTGGGAAAAGCTGTTGCTTTTATTTTCCATTTTAGTTTTAATCTATGACAGAGTTTTGGCCAAATTTGCTGCTTTCTGTGCAGCAGTAGTCATCCTTAGGGGAAAGATACTATGAAGGCTCTGAAAAAAATTGGAAAGTACATTCTTTTTGTAACACAGTATGAAGTAGAGGGATCACCTGGTTTACAATATAAAAGACAGATATTTGTGAAAGACATGAAAAACAGAAAAAGGAGGAACTTGCTTTGATCATCTGTATAGAAGAGAAGACATCTTCAGATGTTTGTATTTCTAAGTTATTCTAGGCTGTTACAGTAGATTTGGAAAGTCATTGGGGAAAAAAAAGGGCTTAGACTGGGATTTTCTCCAAAGACCCAAAGCTGCTTCTCTCAACCAAACTAAATTTTAAAGTGTCTTTAATTATGACAGTTATTGTCATAATGCCGGATGCATTTCCTGTTAAAAACTGAAAAAAATGTGGTTTTATAGGTTTCAGTTTGGGCTCAGTGGCTCTGCCTGCAGAGTGTTTCAGCAGTAGGTCAGAACTGAGGCTAACTCTAGTGCTTGCCTAGAGTCAAGACTGGTGTGAGGTTGGTAGCAGAGAGAGATGTTCCAGCACAGTCCATTCCTCAAGCTCTGTGCTGGGCATAGTGACATCCCACATTCAACCCCAGGCTGAACCACAAGGCCCAAGGGTCTTTCTGCAAGGGTTGAAACATCACCTGCTCCCAGAAATATCCATTTTGTAGATAATATGAGTTAAAGATGACTGCCTTCACCCTTGTCCAGTCCTGTTTTTACCTCTGGTAGCACAGAATTATGCTGCCAGTAGTAGCTTTCACTTAATTTTGGAACTCAAACTTACAATGTCTAACCCACATATCAGTTCCATTGAAATGAATGGGAGTTATTCACTTGTAGAGATTTGATATCTTGAAAAACTATAGAAAAAGCCTTGTGCCCTTAATAAATACTAGAAACATCCAATCTTCTTAAACACAGCCATTTTTAGTAATTAATTTGCTATTGATGCAGTTGGTTGATTTAAAGAGTCAGATTTATTCTGATTAAAGCATTTACTTCAGTGTCAGCAGAAGGAAAATTTACTGCCTCAGGAAAACATAAATGTCAAATGTGTGCTTGGATATACAGAGTACGGTAGATATAAAGAAGACGATGTTTTCACAGGCCATGTGCTTAAAGGTCAACAGGGTTAAAGGGGGGTTTTTTTTGGGTTGTTTTAAAGCTGCCATACCTGACAAAGGAGTTGTGCAGCTGAAGGGAAAGTGCCAAGAGAGAAAAGAGAGAATGTGCTCTCATGTCCATGAGAAGTGCAGCAGCCACTCAAAAGGAGCATGTCCATATAAACAACATCTGAATATGCCTTAACACCCATAAAAAGAGATTTTTGCATAATATTGTTCCAGTCCCAGAACTACTTTTGTTTTCCATTACAGATTAGAAGGTTTTGTTTTTTTAGATAACAGTAACCACAGGTACTCTTCCTAGATCTGCAGCATCTAAGATAACATCATATTTGTGTAAAAATTTCCTACATCCATACAGATTCTTATCTGGAGGGAATTCCAGCCTCCAGAATATTAAACCAGGAACATTGTGCCTGTATAAATTCAGTGGGAACATTAGAGATTGATTACTGAAATAATTTAGAATCTACCTCTTCAATCCAGATATTCTTGTTGGAACGAAGAGAGCAGTGACCGTGCCTAGCTGTAGGTATTGAGTGCTGTCCTGGACCTCTGAAAGTACTGAAGACATTAGCACAAGGTCAGCAGAGATGACAGAGGACCTGTACAAGAGACTCGTGATTCTGCAGTGCTGACTGGAAGCCATCTATATAAATAAGGACCTAAATATCTCCCTAAGTAATGGTAAAGATGGGAGCTGTTAAGGCAGAACTTAGTACAGAAGCCATGAAATTGAGGCTAGCCTAGAGAGAAATGTGAAAGGGATGATCCATCTCCCAGAATTGGTGTGCTCTGGGAACAGATGCTCACACTCCCACCAGGAGTGTTGGCATGACTGAAATCCTGCTCCATATTCCCAGTAACTTCAGATATCACCCTAAACAGCCTAGGCTTTGGCTAGCTGTGATCAGTTTTGGGGCTGCTCACTCAGCACCTCAGAAGAGGTGTTGCAGGATAAGGCCATTAACCTGTATTTACATTGCCTGGTAATGCCATCAAATGTTCTACTTCTAGCAATTAGCAAACCATCCCTCCTGCCTTTCCTTTCCCTGAGGAAGTACTCTACAAAATCTGTCTTGTGGATTTCTGTTTTTTCATTATTGTTGTAGTCTCCCCAGTTTATCGTCCTCTTTCATTAAACAGTAAGCTACAGATACAGTTTCAACCTAACAGTCTGTTTGCATGGCACTGACCATTCAGGAATAAGAACACATTCTTTTCACGTTCTTTGAAAATTCATTTAACATGATTAATTGCTTCATTTTTTGCTTAAAGTATGTTTCATTTACATTATTTTACCTTTCACTTATAAATTTGAACACAAAGGTGGCTGCAGATCTCCAAATGCTCATATACGTAAAACATTACAACATTATTACTTTCCAAAGGTCAGCTTCTTCTCTTTCCCTTAATTAGGATTCAAGACTTCCAACAATATGTTGTTGCAGCAGATGTATAGATCTTTTATGTTTACTAATTCACATCTCTGCTTTTTCACTTTGTGAAGAGGAAAAAGGAAATGGATTTAAGTAGGATAAGTACTTTTTTTCCTAAGCAAAATAAGAGGAAGTTCCAAATATGGGGGAAACAGAAGTAATTGGTGATCTGATTCAGTAAGAATTTGTACGTGGAGTCTACAGAGTCTATTGTTTTTTGAAAAGTTTATCAGTTAGTCCCCATAAAGGCCACATTGGAGTGAAGTGGTATCAATATCTGATGTTCTTTGTCTTTAGTGCCTGGATATGCAAGGGTTTTTTTCTTAGTAGGACTGCAGTAATGAAATGTATCTTTTCACATCTAAAATAATAATATCATTATCTTGATCTTAAATTATTCTTTTTGTGTTCTTGCAGTAATTTTGTAACTGGATGAAATAAAGGGCCACGTTTCTTTATGAAATTTATTAGATAATACCTAAAAGGAAATTATCCTTGCTTTGAGTAAAAAAGGTGTGTCAAATCAACCAGCCTGTCTGAGAGGACAAAGGCAAACATAACAAATAATCTTATTTCCTGTAACATGATTTTGCAGCATCTAAATATAAAAATCCCTCATAACAAGAATCATGTCCTTTGCGTCCCACAACAAGAACTTTCCCAAGGAAGCTAAATTTGGGAAGAGAAGAGCAAGCATTCCATGCACAAGGTGATGTCTTCTCGTTAAGAATTTTTCTTGATGCAATTCCTATTTTTTTTTTTTTTTTATTTCATGCATGTATGTTCCTGGTATTCCCTCTAACCTGGCTGTGCTACAAGGGAAGTGAACTCTTTTTGTTTGATTATGTACAGGGACCTCAGAATCTGGGCTGGATCTCTGCCTCTGTTGGAAATTGTCTGTGTGTCCATGAGTAAATTACTTCATTTCTTCCATATCTGTTAGCCATTGGCAGAAAACTCGCATTTTCCTAATACATCCCTGCCCTTCCCAGTTAGAAGCACAACCCCTGGGGTAACCTTGGTGCCAGGTAGGGACAACAGCATCTAGAAAGTGGCACCTGGACCTTGTCAGCAGTTCAAAGTGTGGTNTTGCTTATACTGTGATACTGATACGGTGATAGATCTTCATGGTTCAGCATTGCAGTCACCAATATCCTAGAAAAGCAAAGCTCCTGCTAATGAAGCATTTGGGTGTAGTTTCCTAACCTGAATGCCAGCACTTTGCTTGGGAATCCCTGACCACCTCCTCAGAAAGCAGCAGCCTTCCTGGGCAGCACAATGGCATTTTGGCCTCCAGCTGCCCCTTGAGCCCCATGTTTCAAGATTTCCAGCCCTGCTGCAAGTTACCTGTGAAGCCATATCAATGCCATGGCAGTTTACAGCCAAAGGTAAACTAGGCCTGGCATCAATTTGCTTTCATAGGCCAGGTGAAATCATTGCCAGTCATCTCCTCATTAATTCCTAGATACAAGTTTTAGGTGTTTTAATCCTTCCTCATAACTCATTTGTCCTGGATTCCCAGACTCTTTAACATCTCTTCTTTGAAGTCCTTCCAGTTTATCTATACCCTTTTTGGTAATAGAGTGCCCAGCAGTGAATGTAATTTTGTTTCCCTATATATTTTCTAAATCCTAGCTCTTAAAGCATTAGTGTTTTATGTGTGCACATATATTCTATTATGTATTATAGTATATCATATTATATATAATGTGAAGAATTTGCCTTCATGTCAGTGATACCAATTTTATTGGGAGAGAAATATTAGCAGGATTCGATTTTGAGTCACCAGGTGTTTTTTCTTTAAGGATATTTCTTTCTTATTTGTGTCCCTGTGAACCACTAAAACATAAACTAAGCTGAGATTTAAGCAAAATACTGGGATGATTCATACAAGCATAAAATTATATTGGTCCAATTTTTTCTGAAGTCTTTTCAGAATAGTTTACATGTATTGGGCAGATTCTAGGCTGCTATCACAGAAGTCCAAAACTGGCCCAAACCTTCTCATGGCTCAGATATCAGCCATCTCAAAACTGCCTTTGTTGTCTCTCCTGTCAAAACCCACTTGATGCCAAGCTTGGGCAGAGAACTAACAACAGTAATGGTCACAGCCCAACCTAAGTTTTCAAATATCTGTGCAAACATTTTTACTCTGAGTGGGTGGTATTAATAGTAGACTTTCAGTCAATTTCAATGGGAAATGGCCCTTATACACCCAAAAGAGAAGTGTATGTATCAGCAGATATCCACCAAACAATAACCAATCCACCAAACTAATGCACACTGACCCAGCAGCAGTTTGTGCCCCATAAGAAGTCTGTGTCCAAAAGGAAGAGCTACAGGATCCAGANATTTTCTCTATTAAAATATTCCAATTAGCCTTAAACCAACACACTAGCATGACTCTCTTGATAATGATAGTGACAGAAACTGACATAAGTGTCTTTGTTTCTGGGTTTACTAATGGGGTTTTTTTTGTGCTTGCTCTGAGCAGAAAATTCTCCAGGAACAAGACTGTCTTTTACCAAGTGAGATGATAGCGAAAACCCCTCACTTGCAGCCCACTCCCAGCTGGAGAAAAGGGACTCTGTATCTCCTGTGGTGAGTAAAAATCATAGGGAAAAACCACAGGGAGGGCATTTCAGCTGAGGAGGAGTGGTTGGGAAGGAGACGCTGTTCCTGAACTCCATTCACAGAGTTAAAACTGACCTCACATCATCCTGCGGGAGAGAGCATGCAGCTGGTAGACTGGAGCTGGTATCAGCTATGCTTTAGAGGTACCATGCAGTGAACAGAAAACTGAAACCACTCACCACTGAACAGACACTGCTGTCCAATACACCCAGAACAAGAGCAACTTGCTATAAACTTTTTATATGAACCTGGAAAAGGACTTTACAAACTTAATGATGTGTTTTAGGATAGTAGTATTTCATTTTCCAATTAGCTGAAAAAAACCCCAACATTCTCTGCTGTCCCATAACTTGTCAATTAGCTCACCTAAAGCCTGGGAGACAGCAACTTTCACTAATTTTGCACTGGTGTAAAAGACAGCAGAGAGTAATAGAGATTCACACTGTGCAGCAGGCTGGAAAACAGACAAAACACTCTTCCATTAATAACCATGATTGTTAGAGGGGATTCATATAACCTCCTCAGACCAATAAAGTGCGTGTCGGGTGAGTGCTGTTGTTTCGCCTGGGAATCTTTGTCTCTGCCAGAGATAACAGATGCTGCTAGTAACCTTGGTGCTGAGCTAGGTATGTTTTTTGAATGCAGGATTTGCAATTGTGTTAAAAAACACCTCTTTCCTGTGTAAACTACACAGTTACACACTGTTGCAACCCATTCTGAAACTGTTAAGCTAAAGGCAAGAAATAGGAAAACATAAGGACTTTGGAATAGTGAGAATTTGCACAGGGAATCAAAGAGGTTTCAAGTTCACTTACTGCAGATGTTTCTATAATTGAGACACACTAGAAAAATGCATTAATGCACAAATCAGTCTTGCCTACATTTATCTGAACCATAAAAAAAAAAAAAGTCAATAGTCAGGATGTAATTCCCTATTAAATCCTATAGGATACTTTAAAAAAAAAAAAAAGCATAAGTTTTTTTTTCTTATTAAACTCTTTAGGACTTTTTCAGGAGGGGAGTCCACAGGGAGCACAAACAAACCTAAAATCCATTGACCAGTTCACCCCATAACCCCTTTTCATACACTCACCCACAGATATTAAGAACCTGAATTTTAATGAGGCCAGCTAAGTGCAGCTGGTGACCTGAAAGATTTATTCAGGTCCTGATCTCACTCCCATTTGAATCAGTAAAACTTCCTTTGGGACTGGCTTGAGCTCCCTTTACTGCATGTGCCCACTCAGCCACCCAAGCCAAGTGCAAATTCCTGCATGCAAGAGCAGGAATTGCATCCACACATATGCTGCTTATGCAAAACACACAACCATTTCACAGGTAGTAGGGGAACGAGGACTGTCACTGGCTTTTGACTTCTCAAAGCTGTAGCATTTGAAGTATGAACACTATTTAAAGGAAAGAAAATATCTAGGACAAATCTGAGGCAAACTGAAAAGAATAATTGAGTCTCTATCTTTCTAAATATGACATAATCCTCCACTTTTATGGGCCCACATATATAAAGAGAGCTGGTATGTTCTTCGCAGATATAAATTGTTACCTTCTTATCAAAAGTCAGCAGAGACCAGCTGTGCCCTGCCACATCCTTCAGGAAAGTTGTCTTTGCTAGAAGTCTAAAACCCCCAGAAGTCACTCCCTCCTGGCACTTCCCAGGAATCCCTCAGGCACACAGACTCCTGCTGTTACACTAAACTTTAACAAGGATCTCCTAGCCCCAAATCCAGAGATTAAGATTATGAAGTGCTGGCTCCCAAACATACCTGGATTGCTCCTCTAGAAGGAGCAGCAAACGCTATCTTTTTTTTTTTTTTTTTTTTTTTTTTTTCTTCCCATAGAGACTATGATTGCCCTGCTGGATCAAAATAATTATACAGACAAGAAGGAAATTGTATCTCTGTTATCTCTATCCGAGCCCAGTGGGAGGTGGATGGTTAAGTATGAGTAACAAATTATCTTGCAGTGGATTCCGCTAATCAGTTCCAGGGTTCAGATGGTTTAGCATGCAACAATTCTCAGCTATTTGCAGTGCTAGTTTAGGACCTGGACAGAGGAACCTACCCCTTAATTAAGAACCTGTAACAAATTGGAAACAGGTGTGAATAATTAGACAATTTAAGTGCTGTTAAGAAGGAATAATTTTTGTAGCCATCGTAATAAATCTTAGGCTGTCCAAACTGATACATTTCACAGGAACTTTTTTCTGCTGGTGGGTTAGTGCATTACTCATAAAAGAAACACTATCCCTTTTGTTTTGATTGGGCCTGTTTAATAACAAAAGAGCATATCACTATAAGTGGAAGTGTGATGACAAAGAGAATAGCCTTTACTTTTCTTAATTTTCGATCGCTGTGGCTCAGATCTTATGCCAGATTTGTGGCATGTGAACGTGGTGGGGAAAAAAAAATAAAAAGAAGAGGAAGAAGAAGAATAATTCTTGATTTGCACTGTGAATATCTGAGCCCAAGCTACTTAAAATTTTTTAGACTTCTTTGGAAAAATGCATGACAGGAAAATGCTGAAAAATCTAACACAACCAGTCCTTCAGTGGGTAAGTTCTTGAAGTATTAACTAAGGCTTCAGGAAATCTATTTTTCTTTGAAAATTTCCACTTCTTTTTAATCTTCCCACTTGTCTGGAACTCAGTTAAAGTGTTTCACAGAAATTTATTTACAGAAGGAAAGCTTTCAACAGTCACTACCAAACTATTCAGGGTCTAGTTTGGTGATCCATAATTGGCTTTACTAGAAATGAGTTCTGTGAGCACTAAGTATCTACTTAATTTTTACGTTATGTACAACTTTTCTGAAGGCAATCTATCTGCTCATACATTTAATGATAATGCCATTTTAAAATCCTTGTAGGATCCAGCCTTTGCTTGGATAACAGCATTACTTGCAAAGAGGATATGGAATGAATCTTGATTATTTAGAAGCATACTTTGGCTTTATTGCTGTCTTAAAATAGCCTCTGTCATTTTGATGGCCTTATATCATGCAATTGGATTTGGACACGGATTCCGAACACCCAGTTTTTAGAGGATTCATGAGATGCTGTTTCGATTTTCTTCCATTTCCAGAGAAAAGAAAACAGAGCTGACAATGACAGCCATGTGTTCCCAGTATTCACACCTCAGACAGCAGAAATGCATCAGTGAGGAAATACCTGATGCAGAGTACATGGTTCTGCACTCCAGTGATTTAGAGTTAAGCACCAAAAAAGGAAACAAAGCATTGTGCAAAGCCTCCGAATATTATTCTTAAGGAAGTGACCTAAGTGAGGGTTGAGATCTATCTTTTCTCTAGTTCATAAAGCACCAGGCAGTTCAGCCCTTGCTACATATCTTTTGCTGTAGGTCCTGTGACACCTCTTGCTGTTTTGCTTCTGCCTATGAACAACATCTGTGGCAGCTGCTTCCGAACTTGAAGATCTCCCTGTGCTTGACAAGATTTAGCTAAGGCCCTATAGGCCATTTCTTCAAGTCTGGATTACCCTTCGTGTGATTCATTCCCGAAGTACTTGCTGTGTGTAATCTCATCAGGATGTTGCTATGCAGTGACTTCTTTCTAAGCTTTCCATGACTGTACTTCTGTCCTTACAGTAACATTCTGGTATTTCACATGTGGCATCAGTGGACCCTTTGTATGTGAGGACCTGAGATTTCAATTTCAGGTATTTTAATTCACCTACTTGCAAGTGCATGTGTGCATTTCTTGTTTTGAAAGACCAAATGTCCTTCCCAGAAAAGAAGTGAGGTGACAACAAGGAGGGACTTATTGGATTGCTCCTTCATCAAGCAGGAGCAGAGGAAATGTCAGCAGAGACATACCTATTTATTCATACACACTTATCTTCTTTCCTCTCTACCAAACTGGTGTCCTTCCTGGAGGACTGGTGTCTGACGAAGATTCTCAGAGGTTTTCTTAGTTTGGGCTAGGATACAGCTAGAGCTTATAGCAGTCAAAAAGAACAGTTTGATGCTTCAACAACACATCCTTTGGTAGCCAGTTTAGGCACAAACTATCAGATGTATCTGTGCTTAAGGCTTGCTGTTAACCCCAGGGACAGCTTCTGAGTGAGTTAACACAAGCCATTGGGGGCAGATTTAGAGGGAAGTAGATGCAAATCAAAACCAGCTTCTTTGGATCTTGTTGGCCTTGGTGGAGTTGCGGTAGGGGAAGGAGCAGTTTCAGCCACAAAAGGAAACGCCTATGTGCCTGCCCATCAGCAGCCACCTCTGGCCCCCAACTTTTCATTCCATAAAATGGGCTAATAGTTCCTTACTCTGTACATGGCTGCAAAGCTTAATCAACAAAGGTTTATAAGGTGCTTTAGGAGCCTTGACTGCAAGTTTCTGCAGACTTGCTAACTGCATTATTTCAAAATAAAATAAACACATTCTATACAATTGAAAGTAAAAGAAAAAAAAAATTCACCGCCCCTTCCTCCCCTCTGAATCGGCTTCTCAGGACTTCTCCAGCATGCATTACACTGCACTCCATACTCGAGGTTTCACAAATAGACATAGGTGGTTGGCCAAGAGGCTTTTTTTTACCCTGGTGTTTATAATTTCAATTGGTGTAAAATTTCCTGATGGTTAACACATCCCATTACAGACACTTTTGAATGAATGACTCATTCCCAAATAATTGACTAGCTTTGTAATTTGGGAAGTAAAAATCACATTTATGAGTCCCTTGGGGGAAGGCCTATAATGTTGTGCATAAAATGTAGATAAATCATAAAACCTGATTTTTTTTTTCCTTTTGTAAAAGGTTCCATTAGCCTTTGTGTGCACATTAAAGCAGTGCCCTCTAAATGTGTGCAGCTGCTTTAAATCACTGGTGCACTTTAAAATCAAGTCTTTTTATATCTTGATGTTAAAATTACATGTTGGTTACTGTAATTCTGTCTTTTTTTTTTTTTTTTTTTGTGGGACATCCTTGGATCAGATTTGCTTCTGGAAAGACCTCTGCCTTTGCACTGAGTTTTCTAATCCCTGTGAGCAGAAGAAGCCTAAGCATTTTGCAGCCAATGTAAGCGATAGTTATCAGGTAAACAAGAGAAAAAAATGAAAAGCACCAGGCAGTGCCAGTGTAATTAGGACCCCATCCTTGCTCACCAAATGCGTGCATTTTAGACTAAGGTTTCAAATAAATTTGCAATGTGATTCTAATGGTATTTGACAAGGGTATTTGATGGTTGCAAGGCAAATCTACTATTATCTACAAAATATTTAGTTACAAATCTAACACACACATACACACCCTTGACAAAGGTGGTACTGAAACTGCATAGCATGCAAACTCCTGAATGAAATGACCATGCCACTTGTCACTTGCCTTGCCTTTGCAGCCTTGAAATCCTGTATACTTTTATGCTAGCAAGTTCTTTTCCCACATTTTCAGAGTACTGTAAATTAGTTTAGTATGCTTGAAAGAAGCTGTAATTGCAACTGCTTTTGTTGACACATCAGCTTGATGCCACACAGAACACGATGGGGACTATATACCTTGGGTTTGCAGCTACAGTGCATTTCAATTGCTTGACAGGTCCAGTGCTAAGATGTTCTGAATTAGATTTGAATTACAACCGCTAAATGCCCTTGTCAAAGCTTATTATGACTGAAACTAGCCATATACATTTAACTGACTGTTCCTATGGAAGAAGGTATACTGCTTAAACAAAGACATACTCCAAAGTTTCATGCAGAATTGTCAAAATATAATCGAGTTAAAAAAACAACTAAAGCATAAGAAGAGCAATCTTTACTGCTTTCCCCCTTGCTTTTCCTTCTTTGAAATGAATCCAAGGAACAATTTAGTAGAACCTTAGTATAAAATTAAAAAAAAAAAACTATACACTTCCCACAGAGACATTGAAATCTACACACATACCAGCTTCATCCATAGAAGTTAGTCCTAATGTCATGAAAGGCCATAGCAAAACTTTAAAATCTTACCCTATAAAAAATACTTTCATTTCACATTGCTGGCATTGAAAAGCATCTGCTGCTGAAGGAATACCAAGAGCTAAAGTTATGGCATATAGGAGAATCAGGATCAGGCCTTGAATTCCAGAGGACCTCAAATTCGTGCTTCAACAGCTAAGGGAGGCATAATATTTAGATATATTCACTTGTGTATGTATGCATGTATCTCTATGTCCATATATGATATAAAATGCAGTGTGTATACAGTTTAGACACACATACTAGAAACTTTCTTCTAATTTGGAGATGCATTTATGATCATGTTCTGGCTGTGCAAGGCTGTAACTCTAAATTTTTAAGCTGGAAAACCAAAGAGCACAAATGAGATCGAGCCAGTGTCTGTCTATCAGTCCATGCCATGGAGATCCAAATAACTCATTCTCGTTGTGTTATTCCTTGACAAACCTTGGGCCTCTAACACTGGGTACATGATTGCTGGACTGGTCTGCTGAGGTTGCCCTGGCTGGAAACGCAAGTGCTTACATACTGTTATGTGTAAAGAAGCCTGCCCAAATTTGAAAGCTGAAAGAAAAGAGCGAGGATGTTCTATAGCTAGCCATCTTAAAGGCTCTTTGAAGAAGCAAGACAAATTTGCTTAACTTGAATCCATAAAATCTCAGGCAGTGCAGAAGAGGAGGAGCAGGCTATCACATCTGTTAAATACAAGAGAAACACAGGCGTACTTCTGTATGTGACACAGCATGATGGGCTCCTCCTCCCAGATTGTCCTGCATAAAGGAAACAAAACTCTCTGAGCAAAGAGCTGGGCTTTTGCTACAGATTTCCTAGCTGAATTTGAAAGTTAACACAGTCCTGGAGGTTTTCTAGACCGGAGGGCAAGAGTACACTATGATGAGCTCCTGGCTTTGTGTCCCCTGGTTTACCTAGCTGGAGACATAGGCTTTGGTGCCTTCATTCACTCCCTCTCCCTCTGCTGCAACAAGAACTGTGATTGCAACAGATTTTAAAGGGAAGTTGTGGGCCTTTTCCTAGCAAGCAGCCAGCATGTGGTACAGGTGTGTATTCAGAAGGATCCCATGTCCTTCCACCTACAGTAGATATGGATGTAGTCTCAACATCAGTCCTCTATTACCAAACTAAGGATAAATGTCCTTCCTCTGTGTGCCTTGGCTTGTAGGTTGCAGTTTCTTTGGGGAAGACACTGTCCCACGCAGGGAAGCACATAAAGCATTCAGTACAACAGCATGCCATTTCATCCCTGGCCTCTAGAAGATGCTATGAGACAGAGAGTAATCCTGCTTTACAGCTAGACAAGAGTGAGGCAAAGACCAGGGCAGTTGCAGCAGGGCTCTGTTAGGTCTCCAGTGGTGTGGCAGTGCAAACAGACTGGGAACAAACAACCATGATTTCTCCCATCTGAAGCTGCCCTAGGCATTACCTCAAAAGATGAATTCTCCAACAACAACAAAAAAAATTCTAACCCCAATCCAAGTGCAAAATGTGGTCTGAACTGCTCAAAACCTGCTGACAGCCTTAAGCAGCATGAGAAACCTGTTTTGTGATGGCAGTTGGTTATTTTAAAACTGAGCTGAAAGATTAATGGTGAGATTTTAAAAAAATGTAGGCTCCCAATGACAGGAACTGACAATTTGCTCATGCAATTTCCCATCGCTGTGTGTGCAATAGGGAGGAACGGGTGGGCAAAATGACACACAGCCATTCTGTGCCTATACGTTTTTCTGGAAACCTTAGCCCTAAAAAGTCAATAAGCAAATGAGCAGAGTGTTTAAATGAAAGGCAGAAAGACTTAGGCTGAGAGATACATTGATATTCTTTGTTAATTTTTTATTCAATTAGGAGGCACATGCTGATTATTTTTAGCAGTGTCCCCTTGATACAACTCAGATGTAAATCACATATCTGCAGTCAGCTGCTGCTGTTTAAGCAGAAATATTTTGACACTATAATTATAGGGTTGAAACTATGCTTTACATTAGTGTATAAAACACTCATTAAATTAAAATTCTTCCATGAAATCATGAAAATAAACAGTCTGTCTGAACTAGCATCAACAAATTCACAGGATGCTTCTGCGTTTTCTCAGTGTTGGCCTTCAAGTGACTGTATTACAAGGCCCTTATTTAACCGTGAAGTGTTAAAGGTTCACATTCTTTTGAAGGTCCCATTCTGCTTATTTTTAAAATTATTGCTTTAATTGTTTTTACAACTTGTAAGATTTTAAAGCTATTAAGCCTCAAAGTTGTGGGGGAAATTAAAATGGTGATTATTATAACTTGAATAAGTCTGTGAGATGGCAGTGGCACTGCATCTTTTTAAAGCCGTAGATTAAATAAAAGGAGTCCATGGCACCATATGTGGCATGTCTCATCGGTCTATATGGCTGAGAAGCAGGAAACGCAACACATACACAGTGCCTTGTAGGGCAGAAAAGAAACCAAAAGCTCAGAATGGTAATGTCAGGTAATACTTACCATCTCCTTTGCTCCCTGTCATCTTCCTGCCTTTCATCCTCTCCCACCCACCACAGATCTGACAGTCCTGCACATGATGGGTCCAACTGTCTGCATCACGGATCAGGCAGGAGTTTTCAGCAGGAAACACCAAAACAAGAGCATTCCAGCAAGGTCTACGCATGTCACAAGAAAGGAAAAGAGTGCACATCAGCATTGTTCTGCTAAGATGGGGATCCATTTATCAGGTCTGTTTTCATTAACTCCACTCCCCAAGGGTAAGTTGCTTCTTGCCAAATCTTATGGGATCCCAGACTGAGGTCACTGTCCACAGGAAGAGGCAGTCTTCTTCAGCCTGACAGTCTCATTAGAGACTGTCTCTGATGAACAATGGCTACTCCAACACCTGCCAATGGCTTAACAAAAGTTTACTGGCTGGAACCATGGTCAAGACTCCTGAACCTTATACTGCACTCCCTGATCTGTTAGCAAGTGTATGTATGCTGGCATACTAATCCCTATAAGCCTTGAATGTGTTCTTGTTTTCTCTTCATCCATACAGTATAGCTGATCTTTACAGTGCACTGAGTGAGCTGTGGTTGTGCTGAGCTTGGGAGCGAATGGCAGGAGTTCATCAAGATACAGATGATCTAATCACAGTGGTTTGAAACATTTTTGCTACATCTATATTCCGTTGAAGTCCCCAATTATGGCTGACTTCCCTTTGATTGAAGATATTCCAGAAAGATGGACTGAAATGGTAATTGCACTCTTTTATCTTAAGATATGAATCTGAGACTGATCCCTCTGGTCTTAGGAAGTTACAGTCAACATGTCATTTTCTCCATTTGTGCATGAAACATATATACAATGGTGATCACCACAATGTATATTTAGTCTTAACTTGTCAGAACCATCAGCTAAAAAATATTTTAACCCTTCAACCATTTTTATTAATCAGGATTGTCCACAGGAAAGTCTGTTTCAGAGTGTAAGTTTTAGTACATACTGTAATTTAATAGTAACGTTTGGTTTTTTGTTTTTTTTAAATGCTATAGTTGTCTTTCTTCAGCAGCCACATGAACGATTTTTTGGTCCAGCATTACTGGTATTGTGGTTATCCTTCCTATCCCACACGATGACATTTTCCACATTGGATAGCAACAGCCTTCTTTTCACAGCCTAGACATTACAGTCCAGTGAATTCAATTAAAGATTTCCATGAGGAAAAACCACTAATTTTTTATTCTAGCCTCACATTATCTGTTCCAGGTCATTCCACAAAATATTTTAGTTCTCAAATTGGATAATGGGCAAATCTTTCTCTTTCTCTTTTCTTTCTTTTTTTTTTTTTCTTTCCTTAATATGTTTATTGAGATGAATTGTAGCTCTTAATCACTAGATTTCCAGGTCCTCATGAGAATTCTTTCACATTTGTAAGGACTTTGTACAGAAAGTTTGGTTGTTGAAATGGGAAAGAAGGGCTGGGATACAGATCTATTTCTTGGTTAATATAGGCTTTGTCAGAAGAAGGGGGAAGAATTTTTAAAAATCCAAATATCTTGTTTCTTGGGAAAAAAAAAATCAGTGTGAAAAAAAAAATGTCACCTGAGCAATTACAAATATCCAGCATTATATTTATTGAACACCTTCCATATTATTGCCTCTGCTGGGATTACTACACAAGAGGTGTTAATGCACAGTCTTACATAGCTACGGTTTACCGTCCATCGATATTCTCAATACTCACAGAAGACAAACACAGCTGAAGGGAACTCAAGCCCTGGCTTAACAAAAATATTTTTCTAGAAATTATTTGCTGGGACTATTTTTTATTAAATACATCACACATATAAAATGTAATTTAGTGACAAGTAAGTGGTGACACACTAGCATAAGGGTGAGTGTAAACTCTGAAGACAGAGTGCCTTAAAATAGTATCTAGAGATTGCAGCATAAATAGAAATCAGCAAATACATGCAATGACCAATGCCCAAATAAGCCAGAGTACTCTGCAGTATGTCTGTTTATACAAATTGTAATTTTGGTGAATTTAAGGTACTTCAGATGTCACAGAATCATAGAATTGTTTAGGCTAGAAAATACTTTTAAGATTATGGAGTCCAACCATTAACCTAACACTACCAAATCCACTGCTAAACCATGTCCCTAAGCACCACATCTACATGTCTACCTCCAGGGACAATGATTCAATCATTTCCCTGGAAAGCCTGTTTTAGCACCTCACAACTCTTTTACCAACATTTTTCTAATATCCAATCTAAACCTCTCCTGGGGCACCTCAAGGCCATTTTCTCTTGCTTTATTTCTTGTTACCTGAGAGAAGAGACTCACACCCACCTTGCTGCAGCCTCCTTTCAGGTAGTTGTAGAAAGAGAGGTCTACACAGCTTCCTTTTCTCCAGACTAAACAACTCTTCTGCTCCCCGGAGGACTTGTTCCTAGATCTTTTACCAACTTTTCTACCCTTCTCTGGACCTGCTTCAGCACCTCAAAGTCTATTGAGAGGCCCAAAACTGAACACAGTATTTGAGGTGTGGTCTCACTAGTGCTGACTAGAGAGGGCAATCTCTCTAGTCCTTCTGGCCATGCTGTATCTGAAAGGAGGCAGGATGCTGTTGGTCTTCTTGGCCACCTGAGCACGCTGCTAGTTCATGTTCAGCCAGCCATCAGCCAACACTTCCAGGTCCTTTTTGGATTAGCAACTTTACAGCCACTCTTCCCCAAGCTTGGAGCGTGACATGAGGTTGTTGCGACCCAAGTACAGGACCCAGCCCTTGGTCTTGTCGAACCTCACAGTCCAGCCTGTTCACGTCCCTTTGTAGAGCCTTCCTACCCTCAAGCAGATCAACACTCTTGCCTAGCCTTGTGTTGTTTGAAAACCTTCTGAGGGNCCTAAGCACCACATCTACATGTCTACCTCCAGGGACAATGATTCAATCATTTCCCTGGAAAGCCTGTTTTAGCACCTCACAACACTTTTACCAACATTTTTCTAATATCCAATCTAAACCTCTCCTGGGGCACCTCAAGGCCATTTTCTCTTGCTTTATTTCTTGTTACCTGAGAGAAGAGACTCACACCCACCTTGCTGCAGCCTCCTTTCAGGTAGTTGTAGAAAGAGAGGTCTACACAGCTTCCTTTTCTCCAGACTAAACAACTCTTCTGCTCCCCAGAGGACTTGTTCCTAGATCTTTTACCAACTTTTCCACCCTTCTCTGGACCTGCTTCAGCACCTCAAAGTCTATTGAGAGGCCCAAAACTGAACACAGTATTTGAGGTGTGGTCTCACTAGTGCTGACTAGAGAGGGCAATCTCTCTAGTCCTTCTGGCCATGCTGTATCTGAAAGGAGGCAGGATGCTGTTGGTCTTCTTGGCCACCTGAGCACGCTGCTAGTTCATGTTCAGCCAGCCATCAGCCAACACTTCCAGGTCCTTTTTGGATTAGCAACTTTACAGCCACTCTTCCCCAAGCTTGGAGCGTGACATGAGGTTGTTGCGACCCAAGTACAGGACCCAGCCCTTGGTCTTGTCGAACCTCACAGTCCAGCCTGTTCACGTCCCTTTGTAGGAACCCTCAAGCAGATCAACGCTCTTGCCTAACCTTGTGTTGTTTGAAAACCTTCTGAGGGTGCATTCGATTCCCTCATCCAGATCATTGATAAGGGTATTAAAGAGAACAGGCCTCAGTACTGAGCCCTGGGGAACGTCACTTTTAACTGGCCACCAACTGGATTTAACTCCATCTACCTTAACTCTTTGTGCCCAGCCACCCATTACATTTCAAAGCCGCATGACTTCCCATTCATGGCAGAGGATTTAACTGCCTGGTCCTACCTCTCTTGGAACACTTTTGAGCAAGCAAGAGCCACAAACAGTTTCTCTCTGTGCCTGGAGCAGCAGGACACAGAGCTACTCATGGTCGAAGTCAAGTCGTTGACCACCAGAAGCGTACCAGCCCCACACATCTCAAGAAAAGCAGTTTGACACCCGTTCTGCACTGAGTTTCAGCTGCCTCTGAGTATCTTTCCTTTCTTCACAGAAAGGAAAACTCTGGTTTTCTGTGGTAGACTTGTCCACTTGTGACCCCTCACTTAACCGATGATGACGGAAATATTTGAATTCCTCAGTGTCCAAACCCAGCAGCTGACACCATCATGACTAGACTTCATCTTCTTGCTGATAGCTGTCTCACTTATGTCCAGGAGCTCATGGCTTCCTCAGCTCCCTATGGCCAGGAGGTATCAACATAGTCCAAACCTTTGGAAACTGTTAGAGCTTTCCCTACCTTCCACACACTCTTCCACCTTTCTTTATATTCTACAGATTTTTCTTTCTCCTCTTTGTAAAAGAGATGAAAGAATGAAATAGGGGCTAATATCCTCTCATTGTTGACACACCAAATGATGACTTCTGCTTCAGAGTGCCTCAGGTGACTGGTTCATCACCATCAGCTGGATTTGCTGCCAGCTAGTTCAAGAAACATGGATGAAGCAGACAGGATGAGGAGTTATGACCAAAGAATTTCTCATCTTCTCTGTAATGCAGCCTTCATTAGTGTTTTACTTTTTTAAAGTTGAGGAAGCTATTAATTAAGTTCCCAGACAAAAGGGCTTAGTAGAAGGCAGAAATGGAACTATCCAAGCAGACAGACAGTCTTTGGAAAACAGGAACATATGACACCCCTACCATGATGATAAATGCTGTTAATGGAGGTGTCTGGATCGTTGTCTGCCAGTTATACAAATGGTAGCAAATTTCAATGCTCATGTTTTTCCCAAATACCAAAGAGATGCCTCAACACCCCTTCTTCAAAGACTCAGGAAATATTTGGGAGGTGAAGAGGGTGACCAGGACCTCTTCATGTGCCCAAGACCTCTTCAGGACTAGCTCCAGGGTGTTTGAAGATCAAATTCCCATGCAAGACCTCTATTTAAGCAAAGTGCTGGGGTCTCCTGCAGTGCCCAGCAGAGAGCAAAGCTTCAGTCAGAAAGAGAGTGTTTTCTGTTTCTCCTCTCATTTCATTACCAACCACAAGATAGAAGCAAGCAACTCAATTGCTGGCTAACACACTCTTCAGTGTCACTGCATGCACAAGGGGTCTGGAAGATGCTGAACTAGGTGTCTGCTAGCTGGTCACAGGGAAGGTGCTAGACAACCATCCAGGCCTGAGCATGAGCAATGAAGTCTACTGGGAGGTGCCTGCAAAAAGACATCTGTCTGCCCTTTTGCAGCAGGTGTTTGGCAGCAGGGAGTTAATGGCCTTTGTTATCTCAGCCGACTGTCTGATGGTGAGGTTAGAGCATTTATCCTC
Organism: Ramphastos sulfuratus; assembly: GCA_013399055.1. Taxonomy (NCBI): domain Eukaryota; kingdom Metazoa; phylum Chordata; class Aves; order Piciformes; family Ramphastidae; genus Ramphastos; species Ramphastos sulfuratus. Next base: position 3,626 of record WBNM01028628.1, on the reverse strand, counting down.
AGAGTGAAAAAATTAAAATTAGGTAGAAACATTATTTGGCCTTGGTAGCAGCTTTTCCTCCACCCCCTCGCTCTCTCCCACGTGCCCCCAGACACACTTTACCACCTCTGATCGCTTTATTGCTTCCAGGGTAAGAACTATCTTGCTCTTTGCACTGATCTCCGTGCCCTCCCTCACAACTCTATCTTCCCCTTCCCAACTTCTGACTATGTCAGTAATACTAAATAAGCAGCAGTTCAAACGGTTTTGAATCTTCCTCTGGCAAAACCATAAATTCTGTGCTGGTTATACATACATATACTTCTGTCCCAGATTTCCAATCTGTTTCCTCTAAATCCAATAAAATTTATATCATAGGGCTTAAGGGCAGAGGGCTTCATACAATTGAAACCGATTCAGTAAATGCAAAACATAAAAATAAAGTATTGGTATTTGATATTCCTATATTTCAATATTGCTTTAATATCCCACTATGAAACTTAAACTGGTTGGGGTTTTATGCATTCTTTTTTACCCTTCTTTGATTTTCCCCACTTTTTCCTTTGAATTTCATCTCTTTAATCACTGGACCATGGATCAGAAATACTTGCAACTTGTTTGTGGAAGGGTGAAGTTCAGAGTGTTATTGGACCATCTGGTCTCTCTTTTTCCATTAGATGGCTGGTTTTACAAAGAGATTCATTTTATCGAGCTCTCGTTCACAGACTCACAAAATTGCTCACCTATCTTTCCCTTCATACCCAGTGCTTATTTGTACAACGATACATTGAGAGCACACAACCTCAACAGGCAATATTCTCATGACTTTCAGTGATACCACATGTAACTCATTGGAGCCAGAGTAGGGTTTTTCTAAAATTGTATAATAGATCCAAAGATCTGGTGGCTGAAAGGAGCTGTTATGATCATCTAGTCTGACTTTTCATATAACAAAATCCATAAAGTAGCAAAGACCGAGAAGCAATTTATGAATATAACCAGTACCTTCTGGTTGAGCTGGAGAACATTAGCAGAGTTCATCAGTTTGGACAGTCCACTACAGCCTTGGAGAAGCTGTTCCTGCAGTTAGAGGTAGTTTCTTTTTGTGAAGAAAAGTTGCAAAGTTTCCCTTTTTAGCCACTGATTTTTATTCTCTTTGCACTGATAAAATCAAGGTATACCTGATATCCAAAATCTCCTCCCTAATAATAATTTTGAATATGTGGGTGGTCCCCAGTGGAGAAGGCATGTATATCTGGGCCATGCCTTTTAGTAGCAGTGAGCTGTTGGAATTACAGAATCACAGAATATTAGAGGTTGGAAGGGACTTCCAGAGATCATCGAGTCCAGCCCCCCTGCCAAGGCAGGAGCACCCAGTGCAGTTTGCGCAGGAATACATCCAGGCAGGTTTTGAAAGTCTCCAGAGAAGACGACTCCACAACCTCTCTGGGAAGCCTGTTCCAGTGTTCCATCACCCTCACTATAAAGAAGTTTCTCCTCGTGTTGAGGTGAAACCGTCATTGTTCCTTGTCTTAATGGAAAGTCAACACTGGTCTGATGATTAGGGTGAGATTTATGTAGTCAAAGCCATGGTTTAAATCCTGCTCAAGCTTTCCTGTGGATCAGCCTTTCATGCCCCAGCTCAGAGACGTCTGTTCCAAGCCCCACTTTGGGGTTTGAATTGGGATGAATCTTTATCTTTGGACATTTGGGCAAACTGGTGGAGCAGCAGCATGAGGCATCTTGAGGGAGATTTTCATGGTCCACAGGAAGAATTAGCAGAGAGATGGACTCAACATATGAACCAGGGCCTGAGAAGTTCATCTTACCAAGGTCAAATGGCAACTGTGACATCTGCATCTCAGAAGTGAACAAAATCCCCACTTCTCATGCACCATGACAAGAAAACTAGTCCAGGGAACTCTTAAAATTATATTTCAAAGGTCACCCATCAGGAGACATTCTGCAGAGCCAAGTACAACTGCTTCAGGGGTCTAATAGTCATCCTCAGCAAAGGTGAAGTTATTTTCAGTCTCTGAACCCTGACACATCACCCAGAGACGAACCAGCATCCATCCTGACTACCACCAAGGACCTGTTTAGGGAGGCATGGGGACCAGGGAAGAGCTGTCTTTGTTTGAAGTGGAAAAAGGCAAACCTGAGCTCANTCACCAGGCTAAACAATCCCAGCTCCCTCAGCCTCTCCTCATAGGGCTTGTGCTCGAGGCCTCTCACCAGCCTCGTTGCCCTTCTCTGGACACGCTCAAGCACCTCAATGTCCCTCTTAAATTGAGGGGCCCAGAACTGGACACAGTTGTTCCAAAGAGATGGAAGAGGAATGAGTTGTAGGAATCACACTGAACTGATCTCATTTATTTCACTAATGCCTAAGCCAAATTAAAGGTCAAGCTGCAAGTAAGCAGAAAAGAGCATTTCTATACTGATACCCTGGTGTCTGACCCCCTGAGTGGGGTTAGAAGTGGTTCCTTACTCTGCCTCTTGGATGGCAGGGAGGAAGGACAGACTGAAAGGAAACAAGTTGGAGCATCTCTCTCAGACTTCTGCTCTGAATCCCCTCCAGAGGAGTCTACCTGTCCCCCTACTGCAGAGGAAAACAGCCTCCTCACATGTCTCTACACTGAGACACCTAAAGTGAACTGCTGTGCTATTTTGGGGATGTCCAGACTCTATCTATTTGTTGTTGATGTTGTTTTCAACCAGGCAAGATTCTGGCCAGACTTGTAGAAATTTAGTCTCTGTCACTCCTGATCTCTGACAGTAATGTGTGGTTCATCTGCTCAAGACCTACTTGTTTCCCTTCATTAGCACATTACACCTTTGATCCAGCAAAGTACTTGGGCAAATGATTAGATTTCAACTAGCTTGGTCAGAGCTTAAACTTAAGCATGTGTGTAAGTGCTCTGATGAACCCAGCCCCAAGGACACTGTCTCTCGAATTCCCTCAGCTCAAAATATCCCCCAGCTATCCTCAAATATCAGCTAAAATGCTTTTTGCTTCCATGGGTGGAGCACACAGTCTCAACATGAAACCTCATTTTCCATCAAACTACCGTGAAAGAGATATCTGTGAGTGTCTTGGGGGGGGGGGGGGGAAGGTCAATTTCTGTATTCAAAACAGAAAATTGATACAAATGAAACTTCCTGTGCTGCTCTTGTTTGACATTGAGTTGTTTCAGAATGCAACCAGAGTAGTGGAGAGTCAAGCTTCTGGTTCTGTCAAGTACTTAAGCTCACCATGGTGAGCAGAAATAAGCAGCTAAACATAGAGGAGCTCAGTCCAAGTAAGGAGGCCCAGACAGCACCCATGGGTGATGTTAGAGTGACTATCAGGCTCCTATCCTGCCAAACCAGGGGGCCACCAGGCCCCCTGGCCTTTGTCCCACTCCCATTCACCCAGTGTGTGCCATGGGGACTCACCAGGGATGACAGGAGGAGGATCCCTCTGCCCAGTTGGGCACAGCTTAGGGCTTCTGCCTTTCCTGGGGTGGATTAAATAGGGCAGTGGGCAGGGAGGGCAAAGTGGTCACACCTGGGGTGGGAGGAGACTCCAACAGAGCCCAGGTGCTCTGGGATTGCAGTGTAGGGGTAGGAAAGGGACAGATAACGGTGGAAAAGGGGAGGTGGTG
>WBNM01028627.1:10295-27851 GCA_013399055.1 Ramphastos sulfuratus | reverse complement strand
GTGATTCTATGATTCTTCAGGAAACCATTTCTGGTAGATTCAGGGCATTGCTTAGTGAGTTCACAAAGAGTCAACACTGTGTGTATGCAGGGCTAAGCCCAGCCCACCTCCTCCAAACCCAAACTCACCTCATCATTCTTCAGAGCCATGAAATAATAGTGGATGTTCTTGTTCCGGGCATACTCCTTCACACGAGCTTTGAACTCTTTGTGATCCAGAACTTCTCCACAGTACTCCAAGACAAAAGTGTTGCTGCAAGAGAGAAAAAAAAAAAAAAAAAAAAAACCATCACTCTCATGTCCCTGCTCTCTGCAGGGGGATTGGACTACAGGACCTTTGGAGGTTCATTCCAACCCAAACCATTCTGTGAATTCTGCTTAGCTGTCAGCAAGAAGCACCAAAGAACAGAAAATGACCAGTGCAAAGATGGGACCTCTGAAGACCACTAACAGCCTGGGCATCCTGGGGGTGTAGCTGTGATTATGATGTCTTCATCCCAGACAATTCTGATTAATTTATTCAGTTCTGAGTCAATATAGCACAGCAAAAAGGCCAGAGATGAGGATAAAGCTGCCCTTGGAGCAGGGTTTATTGTGCAAAATAAAACTTTGTGGGCAGTGCGGATAGGACAATGAGAAGGTGCTGGTGGCTTTCCTCAGTTGGAATAGGAAGTGTCTTGTTGGGGTGATGATGAACTGAGGGATCAATAAAACATCCCTTTTAATTCCAGGAAATGTGAGTTTAAAGCAGAGATGGAAGAGAACAATGAGTTACCCTCACACTTGGACACACACCTCATGGGTTGTGCCCTGCAGCACAGCCAGGCTTTAAATTCTCCAGCCTATACCATCGCACAGCTTCCTACATCACAGAATCCCAAAATCCAGCACAGCAGGGGTTGGAAGGGACCTATGAACATCATCAGTCCAACGCCCTGCTAAAGCAGGGGCACCCACAGCAGCTTGCCCAGCATCACAATGCACAGGGGAGGGTTGGAATCTCTCCACACAAGGAGACTCCACAACCTCTCTAGGCAGCCTGGGACAGGGCTCCAGAACCCTCACAACAAAGAATTTTCTCCTCCTGTTCAGGTGGAACCTCCTGGGTTCCAGTTTGTGCCCACTGCCCCTTGTGCTGGCACTGGGCACCACTGACAAGAGTCTGGCCACATCTTCTTGCCCCCCGTGGTCCCTTTAGCTCTTGGCTGAGCACCAAGAAAATCCCCTCTCAGGCTGCTCTTCTCCAGGCTAGATACAAAAGGCAAACAGGAGGAGGAGGAGGAGAAAGGAACAAGGAGGAGGAGAATCCAAGGAGAAAAAACCAAAGCAGAGGATCCAACATGCACTCAGTGGACAACAGGCATCCTGGTAACCAAGAGCGACACCTGCCAGAGGCCCAGGCCAGCATGGAAAGCTCGTAGAGACTCAGCACATCTGTTCCCACCAGTGGCAAGTAAGACAACAGAAGCAATTCTATGATTCTATGACTGCTTCCGTCTTCGGGAAGGAGCCAAACAGCATAAGGAAGCCACTTGAAGAGCAAAGGCTTACGATGGCAGGTCCTTGGCAGCTCTCAGCCCCCAGCCTTTCTTCTCTGTGAGGATCACCTCGACATCCGCGTGCTGCTTCTTCTGGAAGCGCCTGTTGGAGCAGTAGTCACCATTTGGGCACCTGGAAGAACTGAGGGAAGGGAAATGGTGGAGAAATCAATGCCCAGCAGGATAAAAGAAAGGGATCTGATGGGGAAGAGGGCCCAGGGAGCCGTCCTCCATTCAGAGCAGAACCTTCCAACATGCTCTGCTATAAAAAGCATCACCAGCTGATGCCAAGATGCAAATGCAGAGGATTTATTTCTGGGAGAGAAAACCATTTGGAATGGGAATGCTGCTGCAATTCAGTGTCACACAATCAAACTGAGATCAACTGGTCTATCCTCCTTTTCATTGCTCGTTCCCCCAAGATCTTCCCTTCCCTATGTCTATTGGGCTAGGAAATCAAAGCCAAAGGGCAGAGAACTGGAGGGAACTCCTCTGCTTCCACTCCAGCTGGTGACAATCCTTGTGGCAGGAGGTGAATCACATCCACCAAGAGCCCTGTCCCCTGCCTCCTGCTCACATGGAGCAGCAGCTCCTTCTCCTCCCAGTCACTTCCAGGAGGGAAAAGGGAGACAACAGCCACAGCATGGTGAGGCCCTGGGGAGAGAAGAGAGACGCAAAAGGAGACACGAGAGGGAATGAGGATCTCAAGCAGAGCTGCAACTGCATTTCTGACTCCACTCTATCATGCTTATGACAGACCAAAGTTAAAGCTGAGGAGCAGAAGACCCCAGGCCGCCACAGCAGCCTCTCCTCCTCCTCATCCACCTCCTCCTTTTCCCTTCTCCAGTAAAACACATCTGAAGGTTTTAACAGGTGCCTGCACAGCTCTGTTGTCCTGCAGAAGACTGAACTGCTGTGGTGCTCTGAAGATCACCCCCGGCAGCCAGTGAACATTATAGCATGCAGATCGCTCCTTGCCACCACCCTGGGAAGTCTGGATTATTTTAGGGGCTGCCAAGTCATCTCATGGACAACAGCCAGCTGTGTGGAGGTGATGAAATGCTACCTACCACTCTATCATGAGCAGGCGATTGAGGCAGTCTTCTCCACAAGCAACCTCCCCCTGAGCTCGCTCTTCTTTGGAGAGAGGAGGACACTCGCACAGCATTCGCTTAATGTCCCGGTGGGATTTGTTCTTCTTCCTGGGGAAAACACAGCAATATAGGTCAGGCAGCAGCTGCCTGGAGAAAGGACTCCCCACTGGTGACAGTGGAGGAAATTAATGTGTGCTCTAGGAACTGGACCACCTTTAGACAACTACAGGGTAGAGGGGTAAGTAAGGACACTGGCTTTGGTTTGAGTCGGAGGTGATGACTTTCTGACCACAAAGAATGACTTCTCAGAGACATCCCAGGACATTTAACTGTGCTTCCTTCTACTCAAAGTCCACACTCCAATTTGACTTTCAGTGCAGGTCCATGCATGCACCTACAGAGGAAGAACTGAAACTCCTTTCATTTGTTGTACTCAAATCTACACCTGACCAAGAGGACTTTGCAAGAATGAGAAGGTAAAAATTGTGGGATTGTTTAGGATAGAGAAGACCTAGAAGATCATAGAGTCCCACCAGGAACCCAGCACTGCCAGGGAATCACTAAACCATGGCCCTCACCATCACATCTACACAGCTCTGAAATCCCTCTAGCGATGGGGACTCCACCACTGCCCCGGGCAGCCTGGGCCAGGCCTTGACAACCCTCAAGAAGAAGGAATTGTTCCTCATGTCCAATCCCTGGGGCAACTTGAGGCCATTTCCTGTCTCTTGTCCTATCACTTGTTCCTTGGCAGAAGAGACCAACTCTCATTTGGCTCCTGCCTCCTTTCAGAGAGTTGGAGAGAGCCAGAAGGTCTCCCATCAGCCTTCTTTTCCCCAGGCTCAAGAAACCCAGGTCCCTCAGCTTCTCCTCGCACCACGTTTGGTCATCCTCTACCCATATATTCCCATGATTCAGCTCTTATCACCAGGACCTGTCTGGGCCAAATCAGGATTTTCTTGTTAGGAGATGAGACCCAGGGAAGGGTTAAAGACTTGTCCAGTATCCCCTCTTCTTTGGCAGCTGTGCAAAATGTAGGGAACATGACATCCCTTCCCTTCCCTCTGATATAAGCTCTCACAGAACCAAATGCAAGTTAGGCTGAGAGCTGGGTCTGTTGACAAGAGATAGCTCCTGGGAGACCTTAAGGCAGCCTTCCAATACCTGAAAGGGCTACAGAAAAGCTGGGGAGGGACTTTTCACAAGAGCTTGCAGTGATAGGATGAGGAGAAATGGATTGGAGTTGGAAGAGGGGAAATTTAGACTGGAGATGAGGAAGAAATTCTTTACAGTGAGGATGGAGAGATACTCCAATGGGTTGCCCAGACAGGTCACAGATGTAGCCTCCCTGGAAGTGTTCATAGCCAGATTGTAAAAGGCCTTGAGCAACTTGATCTAGTGGGAGGTGTTCCTGCCCACAACAGGGAGGGTTGGAACTGAATGACCTTTAAGGTCCCTTCCAACCCAAACCATGCTGTGAGTGTATGAAAATCCCAAACAGCTACCAGGAAGAAAAAGAGAGAAGGGTGCAAAGTACCTTTCCGTCAGGTAGACGTTCTCCTCGATCAGGTCAAAGTAACAAGGCATCTTCCCTTGCTTGGCAAACTCCTTCCAGCGCTGGGGGTCCCTGAAGTCATCCATGATGCACAAGTGACCGACCATGGACGAGTCCTGTGGTGGCAACTCCGCTTGTTCCCCCTCTACTTTCAAAACCTTCTTCTTCTCCCTCGAGTCCACATCACTCTCGGAGTCACTCTCCAGCTCAGGACGTCTTTTTTTTGGTGGGCCTCGTTCCTTCACATCAGTTTTTTCCAAAGCCTTCACCTCTTCCTTTTTCTCCCCACCAGCCACTGGCTCCTTGGTGGAGTTGCTGCTGATCTCATGTGCCTGCACCGAGGCTTCTTCTTTCTGCTCAGGCACCTGGCACTTACTGGAGGGGCTGGGAAAATGAGGCTTGCACTCATCATCCCACTGGTCATCCACCTCATACTCCTCGTGATCTTCTGTTAGAGAATCTGGTACCTGCCCTTGAACTCGTTCGTAGCTGACAGCAGAAGGCCTGCTCCCAGCTCTCGCGTCCCAGTAGCCATTGCCTTGCCAGTAGCCCTGGGAAGTGCCATAGCTTTCAGAACCCGTCTGGTAAACGTAGCCTGCGTAGACCCCAAAGCTGCTGTCTGGCTGCTGGTAGGTGCTGCTGGGCTTCTCTGTCTGGTTCAAGTCCCAGCTCACACCACTCGCTTCCTCTGCTGCTTGAAACCCATCCAGCCTGGAGAAGTCTCCATGGCCAGACTGGTTAAGGCCACCATTCCCTTGCCTGCTGTCTGGCTTGGAAGAGCTCATCTGGTGCCAAGATTTCTCGGCGCTTTCCAAACTCTCTGGTAAGCAAAAGGGCTGCTCAGTTGGTCTGCCAGGGGCCAGCAGCTCCTTCAGTGGGATCCTCTCATCCGGGGTGGGTTTGCCATGAGAGTCAGCTGTCAGGTCTGCCTGGCTCGTGCTGTCAACGCCATCACTCTGAGGCTGGCATGGATCCTGCCGCAGCTCCTCCGTCTCCTTCCTGCTAAGCTCGGTAGAAGTTGCTGGACTCTTCTCCATCCCTTTAGGAGAACATCTGCTCTCTGCTTGTGGCCCATTTTTACTTGCCAGGTTCTCTGCCCTCTCCTCATAGTAGGGTCTGCTGGGCTCGGGTCGCTCATCATCCCAGTGGTCAGAGAAGCGCCTGTTGCCCTGGCTGCTCCGTGAGGAGCCGGGGCTGCTCTCCTCCAGCACAATGGTTGAGTTCTTTGGGACCACCACAACGGACTGCAGCCGTTTCCGGGGTGCACCATCATCAGAATCCGAGTCCTCCGTGTCACTGTCATCACTACCTCCATCGCTGTTGCTCTCCCCGGTGTCAGAGTAATCGTTGCGGCCAGCAGGGACAAATTCCGCAGCGTTGCCACTGCTGTCGCATGTTGGGGCTTGAGTCAGTATCTCTGTTTCTTCTGCAGTGACGACGACGTTGCAAGAAGGAAACAAGGCATCTGGAAAAGCTGAAGCCATCAAGGGCTCACCTCCTTCATCCTTCTCATCCAACACATCAGGACATGGAATTCTCACATCACCCGGCCCGACTCCTTCAGTGGGAGCTGCGCTTTCCTCTGCAACCTCTCTGCTGCGGAGCTCCAGCGGCACTTCCGAATAGTAGGAATGTTCATCTTTGAACGATGGTTTGACTTCTGCTGAACCAAGATTGACATGTTGAGTGTCCACCTCGAGCACCTCTTTGGCTTCTGAATGCTGGAGCAGCTCCTGGCCTCCATCCGGTGGTGGCACGTCCCATTTGGAAGAGACACGTTCCTGCATCGCAGGACACTCTGACTGGAGCCTCAGGGAAGAGTCATCTTGGGACAGATCCTGGCTTGAGCTCTCCACTGCCAGGCTCACTTCATGGCCAGGATGATCACACTCATCATCAAAGGCAGATTTTGAGTTGTGATCCTCCATGCTCTCATAGTCACACGTGACAGTTTGTGGCTCAACCTGCACATCCAGAAATGCCTCAGATGTCACTTTGGAATCTGTGGGTTCCGCTTCAATTTCAACTTCTGAGTGACCCAAAGCAGGGGTGGCATCATCCATAAGGTAGCACAAAACTGGTTCTTTGGTTCTGTCACAGGGAGTCACCTCATCAGGGAGCTGCTGTGCTATGGTTTTAGCATCATCTACATTCACGATGGGCAAAGGGGTGGCTTCCTCTTGTTGCTCTGGGACAGAAGGCTCCACTTGACCAAAGCACTCGCTGGATTGGACCTGGGAATCATCCAGCTCTTGCTCTTGAGACACAACGGTGCTCTCAAACCCACTGGATGGCAATGGATACGATGGACCTGTCGCGACAACAGGCGACGCTTGGGACCCACACAGGCTATCAGTGACATCCTCAGGTTTTGAGGCACTAGAAGATGCCAAACCATCAGCACCACCCTCCAGGGAGCCATTTAAAGTTGACTCCATGGGGAAAGACGTTCTCAACTCCTCATGGTTTACATTGAGGAAAGCTTCTTGTTCCTTAACACTGTCCTGGCCTTGGCTTGCTGTAAGTTCCTCAGGGTTTGAGCTAGCAAAACCTGCTTTGGACTCTTCTGCCTTGTGAGACGTGGGCAAATCATCTGAGTGGGCCAAGGGAGAAAGCGACTTCCTGGTGCTGGCCGCCCTGGTCTCGGTGCTTTTGAGACAGGAGGTCTCTAAATCTAGAGAATTAGACTGCTGCTTGATCTCCTCGATCGATTCTGTACAACAGAAAGAACTCTTAAATTTATCAGGCTTTGGTGTGGGGGTCTTGGAAGGGGTGGATCTGTAGCGGGAGGAATTCACATTACTGTCGGGCTTAGGATGGGATGTCCCCTTTCGATAGCCTGGCTCGGCAAGGGGAGAGCACCTTTTGGTTACTTCACTTTCGGAAGTCCTTTTGGAATCTCTATCTGCTTTTGAAGAAGACCTTCCCCTCCTCTCCGTGTCACCGTGAGACGACTCCACTTTGCTATCCCTATCTGACTTGGAGTAGGAATGCCTGGAGTCTCTGTAGGAGGAGGAGGAGTGGGACGACGTACGCCTCGAGTCGCTGGATCTGGAATGTGTCCTCCTGTACTCATCCTCTGAGTCTGAGCTCTCCCGGGCCCTGCTGTCAGCATAGGAACGGGAGTACCTGGACCTGTCTCTGTCCCGGTCTCTGTCCCGGTCTCTGTCCCTGTCCCGGTCTCTGTCCCTGTCCCGGTCTCTGTCTCGGTCTCTGTCCCTGTCCCGGTCTCTGTCCCTGTCCCTATACGGGGAGCTCCGGTGGTAGTGGCGGTCGGACTCATAGTAATGTGAGCGCTCTGACCGCGAGTAGGAAGAGCTGGGCCGGGAGCTCCTTTCGGAGCGGGAGCGGGAATGGGAGCGGCTCCGTCTCCTCTCTCTGTCTGAGCGGGAGCGGGACGATGAGTAGTATGAATCCCTGTCAGACTTGGAGTAGCTCGAGTACTTCTCATCCCTGTCTGACCTGGAGCGCGAGGAGGACTTCCCCCCATCATCACTTCTGAGGGACGTGGAGCCCCGTCTGGGATCTCTCTCCTTTTCCGTACTGGATATCTTCAGCTCATGCGAGCGCTGGCTGGAGGAGGTCCTCACCGAGTCTTCATCGGACTCAGAGCCCGCCAGCGTGCCGTCGGACTGGGAGAACTTCCTCTTGGAGCCCTGCCTCCGGGAGCAGGATGGAGCACCCTTGGAGCTGTCAGAAACCTCATCCTCTTTCCCAATATGGGAATCTTCCTTCTGTGGACTGATTTCTGTCTGCTCAGGCATGGGTTGGGTCACATGTTCCTCTGAACAGTGTGAAACCATGTCCTGTTTGCCATCCTGCTCCAAATCCTCCTTAGATACCACGTGGCACGGCTCCTTCAAAGCAGGGACTTCAGCTTCCATGGGTGGCGACAGCAACAACGTTGACGTCAGCATTACCGGCAGCTGTGGCAAGCTTGTGGTGACAGGAACTGGCATTGGTGCTGCCGGTGACGCCATGGGTGGAGGGGGAGGAGGAGGTGGAGGTGGTGTTGAGGGAGAGTCTGTGGCCAATGCCACCGGCTCCGTTACCGGCGCCACAGGCGGTGGCAGCAGCGTCGCAGCTGGCGGCGGTTTCGCCGTGACGTTCAATAAATGCTTTTTGAAATGAATCTTTCCTAATTCTACCTTCGGTTTTGGAGGTGAAGACTCCTCGGCTGCACCCATGGCATCCCCGAGCAGGTCCATCTTACTTTTGGGGTTAAAGTCAGTCTGAAGGGGTGCTGCCGGCGAGCTGGGGGTTTCATTTTGCTTCTCGCTGCCAAGAGCAGCCAGGAATCGGTTCGGTAAGGTTTTCTTGGTTAAGCTAAAGCTGAAAGAGACCTTTTGTCTTCCCTGCTCCTCAAGGTTAACCTTGGTTTTGGTGCCTTTGGGCAAAAAGCGACTGGAAGCAACACCTTTGAAGACAGGGCCTTTGATAAAGCCAGCTTTGGGCACAGTCTCGGTCTTGCCCTGTCAAAGAAAAAGAAGATACAATTAGAGGAATTGTTGCCCAGAGAGTTTGTGGATGTCCCCACCCCAGAGGTGTTGAAGGCCAGGGTGGATGAGGGCTTGAAAAACCTGGGCTAGTGGAAGGCGTCCCTGACCATGGCAGGGGGTTTGAATGAGGTGATCTTCAAGGTCCCTTCCAGCTCAAACCAGCCCATGATGTCTGATATTCTATGAGGTCTGCTAAGACCCTGAGGGACCTTGAGTTGTTGAGCCTGGAGACAAGAAGGTTGAGTGAAGATGACCTGTCTCCCTCCAACTCCCTGAAAGGAAACTGGAGCCAGGTGGGGCTTGGTCTCTTCTATCAAGGAACAAGTGACAGGACAAGAGGAAACAGCCTCAGGTTGCCCCAAGGAAGGTTTAGGTTGGACATAAGGAAGAAATTCTTTCCTGAAAGGATTGTTGAGGCCTGTCCCAGCCTGCCCAGGGCAGTGGTGGAGTCCTCATCCCTGAAGGGATTCCCAAGCCATACAGTTGTAGTGCTGAGGGCCATGGTTTAGTAGTGACCTGGCAATACTAGGTTAACAGTCAGACTCCATGAGCTTAAAGGTCTCCTCCAACCCAAACTGTTGTGTGACTGCATGAGAAAGATGTTCTAGTTAATGGCCTTGAACCCTACAAATGCACCTTGCATCGGTGTCATTATATTTGGGGTGAAAAGCTCCAATGGAGATGGTTTGAGCAGGATCAAAACTCCCCAGAGTTGGGTTTTACACCCATAACTGCTGCAGGAACACATCCTCTGGCAGCAACAGCAGCTGCCTGTGCCCTGCTATGAACTGTGACATGGTTTGTTATCCTTTAACTTGTGGAGAACAATACAGAGTGGCTCAGGCTGAAGTAAATCATTAAAGAAGACGTTGGTGGAATGGAATGGAACCCCCCCACCCCAGTTTGCAGCCTTGGCCATCACAGCTCCAAAAATAGCCTCCCTTTTGATAAGGATATATTTCAATTGTGCAAATCAGGTTACAGCCTCCACATGAGTAACCCTGGCTACTCATGCCAGCACCATGCACACATTTTGTCTCCAGCAGTAGATGACTGGGGCAAAAAAATGGTTCCAAACCTGACAAGAACATTTCTAGATGGATGTTCTATGGGTGCCATTTCATGGAGGCTTTCAAATATCAAAAGGATACCCAACCAGTGACATTGGTTCAAAGTACATGACCACAGGTTTGCCCAGTTCTGAAACACAGAATCCCACCGTGGTGGGGGTTGGAAGGGACCTCTGAAGATCATCCAGCCCAACTCCCCTGCTAAAGCAGGGACACCCACAGCAGCTTGCCCAGCATCACAATGTCCTGGGGGGGTTTGGAACCTCTCCACACAAGGAGACTCCACAACCTCTCTGGGCAGCTTGGGACAGAGCTCCAGCACCCTTAGCCACATTCCCCTCTCCACAACTGTCTCACAACCATCTCCAGAAAGCCAGGCTTTAAAATACTATCCCTCTTTCCCAAAGAATCCCCACACCAGGAGTCATCCCAAGACTCACAGCCAAGTGCCTCTGAACTAGTTCATAGAAAAATAAAGGACAAAGTCAAGTGTCCGGCCTCTCTGGCAGGAGTTTCTACATGTCTGAACCCTGCCAAGACCACCCTCCCACAGGATGTTGGGCTCAGGTTCCTGAAGAACAAGAATACCTCATTTTGAGGGGTTTCTGGGTCAATTATTATCCCTACATGACCAGAACTCAGACATTTCTACCCCAACCTTTGTCTCTGCCAGCAGACAATAGAACAGTTATTGAACAGTGTTCAGCTCTGGTGCCCCCAATACAAGAAACACATCAAACTGTTGGAGAGGGTCCAGAAGAGGCCATAAAGATGATCAGAGGGCTGGAGCGTCTCTCCTGTGGGGAGAGGCTGAGGGAGCTGAGGTTGTTCAGCCTGGAGAAGAAAAGGCTCCAGGGAGAACTTCTGGTGGCCTTTCAGTACCTGAAGGGGGCTACAGAAGAGCTGGGGAGGGACTTCTTATAGGAGCCTGTGGTGACAGGACAAGAGGCAACGGTTTGTAACCAGGGCAGGGTAGGTTTAGGTTAGACATTAGGAAGAAGTTCTTTACTCTGAGGGTGGTGAGATACTGGAATGAGTTCCTTGGAGAAGTTGTGGACACCTCATCCCTGTGTGCTGGTTTAAGGCTAACTGGAATATTTTAATAGAGAAAATTATGTTACAGGCTGTGAAAGGAAAACAATGGTGATGTCTACTTCACTCATAGGCTTGCTGTGATGTTGTGGACACCTCATCCCTGGAAGTGTTCAAGATCAGGTTTGGCTGAGGCCTTAAGCAATCTGGTCTAGTGGGAGGTGTCCCTGCCCATGGCAGGGGGGTTAGAACTAGGTGATCTCAAAGGTCCCTTCCAACTGAAGCCATTCTATGATCTATAAATAAAGAGAACAGGTTCCTATCTTCAGCCATGCCCTGAAGTCTAATGGATGAGTCTGAATCCACAAGTCTGAATCCAAAGTCTCATCAGGGCTTGACTTCACCTTTCCTATCAACTATCTACTGAAAAATAAGATCTGTTCTCAAAGACAGCAAATCTAAGAGTAGGCTTCCTTGCAATGGCTGTGGGGAAAGGATTTTACCTTCAGTTATGGAAACTGTGCTGATGTTTGGATCAAAATCTTTCCAACCCCAGGATGTGAAATCTGAGCTCACACATGGAACAACCAGGTTTGGAAACATCCAACACAGCACCTGAAGGCAAAAAACAAGGAGCTGCCAAGCTTCCATTCTTCCCCTTTTTCATCACCTATTCAGCAGATGATAGATTTCAGAACCCTTCTAGGGATTTTTTTTTTCCTTAAATAACACCAAGTTTAACAAATCATGACTTAAAGAAGCTTTTAACATCCTCCACAGGCAGCTTTTGAAATGTAATAGGTAGCAATTACTGGGGAAAGCTTCCCAGCAGAGGAGTTTTGCATCCTTTGGCGGTTTAGAGAAAGGGAACATCCCCCTAAATGCAGCTGTGGGTGTTTTGCAGTCAGAAAAAGGTGCCAGGAGCTCACTCTGTGCATGGAAATTTGTGATTACTTCTGCTCCTGCAGCTCTCAACTTATTGGGAACACAAGGAAGACACACAGGATGTTCATCAGCCCAGTCAGAGCAGATACAGCCCTACACGGTTGTGGGTCCTACCAGTATCATAGAATTGGTTTGGTTGGAAAGCCCTCTAAGATCACCAAGTCCAACCACTGACCTAACACCACCATGGACATTAAACCATGTACCAAAGTGCCATTTCTTGAACACCTTCAGGGATAGTGAGCACACCACCTCCTTAGGTAACCTATCCCAATGCAATCCAGGTGGCTGGGAGGGACCTCATGGTTGAAAGATGGACTTGAGGATCTCAAAAGTCTCCTCTAACTAAAAGGATTCTGTGATTCTATGACTCTACAGCACCAAAAATGATCATCAGCATCTATTTCTATGGGAGAATTTTAACAGCCATTCCTGTTCCTCCAAGTTTTGTCCTCCCCCCTGAAATTTGAATCACACAGCAAAATTATTATTTCTTTTTTTTTTTTACAGATTAATCATAGAATCGTGACATGGTTTGGGTTGGAAGGGATCTTTAAAGGTCCTGCAGTCAGCAGGGACATCTGCAGCTAGAGCAGGTTCACTCAGATCCCCAGCCAGCCTGACCTGGAACAGTTCCAATGATGGGGCACCTTTCACCTCTCTTGGCAACCTGGGCCAGGGTCTCACCACTCTCAGTGTCAAAAAGGTCTCAAAGAATTCTTCTGATGGTGCAGAAAGCAGCATCCACTTAAACTGAATGACCCAAGGCCACCACCACGCTCTGCTATCCCATTTCTATGTGCAGATGGCAGGAGTGGTATTGGAAGTGGTTCCCTGCTCTCCAAGACATAACCACTGAGCTAAAGGCATCCCAAGAACACAGCAGTTTGCTTTAAATGGACCCTTAGCTGCTGTCAACTCCAGAAATCTACAGGTCAAACAATCCAGGTTGGGCTAAGACCTATCTGAGGAGCTTCATGAAGGAAGGAACCAGTTTTACTCACCTCATTTTCTTCTTCTCTATTGCAACCCAGCCGAGAACACATGCAAAAGGAAAGAGAAGAAAAAGGTGTAAATATCAGGAAGAACCAAAACTCTCAACATCAGAACTCTGGAACACAAAGGGGATGGACACAGAGTGAGGGCAACACCAACCCCACAAGCAATCCCACTGCCAGACTTCTCCCTGCTAACAGCACCCAACACTCAAGCAGTCAGGCCAAATACCTCTGGAGGAGAGCGTGGCAGAGTTTGGAACTCCAAAAACTTCCAACATTGAAATTTCAGCATGAGCATGGACTTGGCCAGAGCAAACCTCTCCTGAGTGAGCAACAGGTTGGTGATGTCTTCTTAGGGACTGCAAAGCAGCCAGGGTCTATTTCAATAGACCCTGTAGGGATATGTAGATAAATAAAGTCTCCAAACTGAGATGGAAGGACCTGAAGGTGGTTTTCTTCCCACTCCAGTATTTTCATGAGCAGCCTAGGATGACTGAGAAGTATTTGCCTCTCTCAGAAGATACTTATGAAGGCCTCACAGCTACGGATCTGCAGCCCTGGCTGTTAGCCATCGCACTCAAGACTTAATTAATCAGTACTTTGCCAGCCATTCATTAATTTGGAGCACAACATTGATCCCCACCCAACCTTCCAATTCTGAGCCAACCGCAAAGCCCAATTTCTCTGCTTCCTCAAGCTCTTCGCTCCAATACCACAAGCAAGTAAGTTTCTCCTATGAAGAGGGAACAAGGACACAACTACTGATGACTCCTTCCTCATCACCTGAGGGAATCTCAGCAAGCTTCTCAGCCCTGAAAGGAAAACTACAGATGGAAAAGGTTTGGTGGTGACCAATACACCTTCACTGAGGTGGCATCAGCTCATCTATCCATGCTGTTATGTCCTCCACTTGAAGCCCAAAATCATCCTTCAGGGCTCTAACCTTTATCATAGAATCCCAGCATGGTGAGGTTTGGAAAGGACCTCTGGAGATCACCCAGTCCAACCCCCCTGCTAAAGCAGGGGCACTCACAGCAGCTGGCCCAGGATCACAATGGCATGGGGGGTCAGAATCTCTCCACACAAGGAGACTCCATGACCTCTCTGGGCAGCCTGGGACAGGGCTCCAGCATCCTTACACCCAAGAAGTTTCTCCTCCTGTTTAGTTTCTCCTCCTGGGTTTCAGTTTGCACCCACTGCCCCTTGTGCTGTCCCTGGGCAGTCTCCTCATGTGGAGAGATTCCAACCCCCCTATGTCATTGTGATCCTCGGCCAGCTGCTGTGGGTGCCCCTGCTTTAGCAGGGAGATTGGACTGGATGATCTCCAGGTCTCTTCCAACCCCACCATTCTATGATTAAAGGGTACTTTAAGAGAAAACACCTAAGCATGAAGCAGATGTGACATGCCTGCTGATGTCCCACCACGCTAGGAGATTCCTCAGACAGCTTAACCTCAATCCAGAAGGGAGCTGCCTTAGGTTCTGGATCCCACCTCCATTCCCAGCCTCCCTCTTTGCCCCAGATCCAAACAATAAAAATAGATTTCCCAAATTAGTGAGCATGTTGCTGCTCCCTTCAAACCCCCCCTGCCAAATTCCACCCACGCCAAGTCTGGAGTTACATAAAATCCCCACATCCCAAGGCTCAGCAAGGAGCTGGCACCAGCAGCCCAGAGTGTAGGTGAACTGGGATTCATCCCAACATACATCCCACCGCTTTTCCAGCAGGATTCCAGAGGTTTGGAGTGATCTTAATTTGTTTCCCTCCAGCTGCAGGTATGGAATTGTGATTATAATTGGCATTGCAAGTGAGTAGAGTGTAGCTCATTTCTGTGAGTGCCAAGAGAATGGGGTTGAAAACAGGCAAACTAAAACTGAAAGCGAAGATGAAGATGCCTACAAACAATTGGGGCATAGAAACCCCAAGCAGGGAACTGCAGCATCTTCTGCTTCTCTACAGCAGCCCCAAAAATACATATTTGAAGGCAAAGAGCTCAGGCTGCCCCTAAAACAAAACCATCCTGGTGATCTAAAGCTGGCAGGAGTGGCTGATGCCCCTCAGGCTCTGCTGCCATTCAGCCGCACCTGGCCAGGCTGCAGAGCTGGGGAAGAGGAACCTCATGAAGTCCAACCAGGGCAAGTGTAGGGTAATGCACTCCTGCCCCAGTGCTGGTGAGAAGGTGATCTGCTGGAAAGCAGCTCCAAGGAGAAGGACCTGGAAGTGCTGGTGGACAACAAGTTGCCCATGAGCGAGCAATGTGCCCTCGTGGCCAAGAACGCCAATGGTCTTTTGCAGGGCATGAAGGTCAAGAAGGTCAAGCAAGGTTCTGTCTCACTTCTACTCTGTCATATTCAGGCCACATCTGGTCTACTGGGTCCAGTTTGCACCCCCCAGTTCAAGACTGGAGAGAGTCTGGTGGTGGCTGGGAAGGTGCTGAGGGGCCTGGAGCATCACTGGGAGAAGGAAAGCCCAAAAGGCCTGGGGCTGTTGAGCCTGGAGAAGAGCAGACCCAGAGAGGATCTGATCAATGCTCACCAAGAACAAAAGGGACCACAGGGGAAAAGAGGTTGGGGCCAGACTCTTGTCAGTGGTGCCCAGGGACAGCACAAGGGGCAATGAGCACAAGCTGGAACCCAGGAGGTTTCACCTGAACAGGAGGAGAAGCTTCTCTGGTGTGAGGGTGCTGGAGCCCTGTCCCAGGCTGCCCAGAGAGGTTGTGGAGTCTCCTTCTGTGAAGAGATTCCAACCCCCCATGGCACTGTCATGCTGGACAAGCTGCTGTGGGTGCCCATGCTTTAGCAGGGGGGTTGGACTGGACAGGGATGATCTCCAGAGGTCCATTCCAACCCCCACCACACTGAAATTCCAACACATCTGATTAACTAATTACAAGGATTGGTTGGGTGAGAGCAAGATGTGTCCACAAATCATACAACCACAGACTTCTAGAATGGGTTGGGTTGGAAGGGACTTTAAAGACCATTTAGCTCTAAATCTCCTGTCAAGGACACCTCCTACTACACCAAGTTGCAAGAGGATGCAGGGCTGCACCCAACAGCAAAGGTGTAGTCCCCACACAGCACAGAGGTGCAAATCCCCACACAGCAGAGATGAGTTTGTATCTGCAGGAAAAGCTTTTCTAAGGCTGTGGCCCCACACTGCTACCCCAAATCTTCCTGGTGAAACCTTCTCAGCTTTCCTGGATGTGGAAACATCTCAGGTGTGTCATAACCGAGTGGGTAAAATCCTCAGGTCCTATTTTCATTCGGAGCTTGAGCAGCTCCAGCTTTTCACAGCTGCTTAAACAGCCTGATGTGAATGAGCCTTCTGGTGGCCTCCCTCCTTTTGAAGGAGTAACTTACCCCACCCAACTTTGAACCAGAGGTGGGCTTTGCTTATGGTAAAACAGCAACCAAAACCTCATCAGCCCTCAGGCTAAACGACAAACACTGGTCTGCATGAAGACAAAACTTGATGAGCTCCACCTCCCCAATGTCCTCTTTTCATTCTTTTATTTCATTTCTTCTTCTTAACAGAGAAAAATCTGGAAGCCTGAAGCTCTTCTTATCTGAACATCTGCAGGACTAACAGCCCAGCAAGCCTACAAAGGCCCATTAGGAGCAGGCATGCAGCCCATTTTGATGAGGTATTGTGTAGGCATTAGCATAGCTCCATCTGAAAGCCTGACCTGCCTTTCTTTCAGAGGAAAGGAATCAAAATGCAAAAGCTCAGCAGTCAGTTCAAGGAAATCCCAACCTCCAGACTGCTTAGCTCAGGCCAGGTTAGCCAGAAATCTCTTCCCAGCATGGGGATGCAGATGGGACTTCTATAGCTGCTCATGGATTCACCAACACCTAACCTTCATCCACAACGCCAAGGCTAAGCAAAGCAGAAAGAAAGGCAACAAATTAACAACTCAGGTGGAAATGTGGAGTTCTACAAAGATGCTAAAGCAAAAAAAAAGTAGTATCTGGGCAGGTTTCACCACTGCCTGGCTGGTGATGGAGGGCTGCACCTCTGAGGTCTGCCACCATAGATCAGAGAACAATGGATGGGAAGGGACCTTTCAAGCTCACATAGTCCAAGCCCCCGCAGTCAGCAGGGACATCTGCAGCTAGAGCAGGCTTCTCAGAGCCCCAGACAACCTGACCTGGAATGGTTCCAGGAATGTGACATCTCCCACCTCTGGGCAACCTGGGACAGGGTCTCAACACCCTTGACCTACAAAAATCTCTTCCTTCTCTCCAGTCTGAATTTCCTTCTTTCAGTTCAAACCATCACCCCTTGTCCTGTCACAACAGGCCCTGCTCAAAAGCCTATCCCCAGCTTTCTAACTGGCCCCATAAAGCACTGAAAGGCCACCAGAAGGTCTCCCTGGAACCTTCTCTTCTCCAGGCTGAACAAGTCCAACACTCTCAGCCTTCACAGCAGATGGCTTCCAGCCCTCCCACCATTTACAGATGATGATGTCCACTCTCTGCTGTTTGTTCAGCTCCTGCCACCCTCCAAAGGCAACGATTTGGTAACACCCTTCAGGTCCTAACGTGGAGATAAAAACCAAGGTCAAAGGACCAAACTCCAACGCTGTGCTAAATTGCTGCAGAATCTTTTCCACAGAGCATTGTGCTTTTAATACCCAAATGTGCTCCCAAAAATACTGCACCAGAATTAGATCTTGTACAACCAGGGGAAAAAAACCAACAAAAACACAACACGGGGAAGTTAATGGACAATCCTGCTCCTTCCCTCCCCAGAAAAAAATCCATGGAGAGGAAAGGCTGAAGCACAGTCAGAAGTGGGGGGGGGGGGGGGGGGAGAAGAAAGAA
>WBNM01028627.1:0-10289 GCA_013399055.1 Ramphastos sulfuratus | reverse complement strand
GGGGGCGGGAAACACATCACTATCAAACATCTTATTTAAACAGAAACTTGAAGCCAAGCCAAACTCTGAAAAAATGAGGTCAAGGGAGCTGGAAATGTCTACCTGTTCCTGCAGCACATCCCCTAGGTCCAGCTCTGCCATTCCCTACTTGTCCTACACCAGCATTTCCTGGTTTGTACAACAGTTGCACCAGGTTAGGAGCAGGAGGTGAGAAAAGATTTCTCCTGTGCTGAAACGTGGAAAGAAAAGGAAAGGATCGAACCAGCCAGAGAAGAGCAAGGAGCTGAATATACTGAAAATAAGAATTTCTTCTTTCATTTAGGAAAATAAGGGCTGAATGACATCCTGGATAGTCTTGAGTATGCCCAAAAGGGATTTTTCCTTAGATTATGGGTTCCTAGTGTATGAAGTCACCTGTAAATGCTCTCCTCCTAATACATCTCCCCCTGAAATGTAGCCTATAAAGCATAAAATCCATAACTGCTGTAGCTTCCACTTTAGGCCAGCCTGGAGTCCTGTTCCTCATGAGGTTGGAAGAAAAGTCCCCAAGAACAGATTCAAGAGGCATTACAACAGAATATGGAGACCTTGCAGTGCTATAAATTCTCACTGTGAGCATTTACACTCCTTTCTCTGCAGCTGGGGGAAATAAAAGGGAGGAAAAAAAAATAATGGCACAAGCTTAAATGGTTGGGGTTTGCCAGCTGGCAAGGCTGGAGAAGGGACTTCAGCCCCAGCTCAGGATTAAACCCTGGGTCTGGTAGAGCCATCTGCAGACCTTTCCTGGGGGAAGTCCACCTGAGAATGACCAAACCGTACACAGGAGAAGAAATTTGGGGTGGGATGGGGTGGGAAATGACTATTTCTGAAAGCAATTTGCTTTTGCTGCTGCCCCTCTCACAAAGCAGAGTAGGCCAGAGAAAACAGGCACTGGAAAATCCACAAGTTGAGTGGTTTTGTAGCCAGAGCTTCATTTACTAATTCTTTTGTTATCTCTGTGTTAATAATAGCAGTGATTTAGCGAAGCTGAGAGCTTCTGCTTCAGGAAAAGAAGACCTGATTTAAGAAGAAAAGTTTCCAGGAGTCTCCTGTTCCACTAAAAGCACCCCAGGACCCTGCTTCTTGTCCAAAACTGCTCAGGGAATTCCCAGACTCAGCACCACGCACACGGCTCCTGCTCTCCCCTCTTCTGCTCAGTGCCAGGGAAAATCTGAAGGAAACAAGTTTGATATTGTGACACTGATCAACATGAGCGATGCTGTTCCCATGGCAGCTGGGAGGGGAAGGATGAGGATGCAGGGGGGACACACAGACTTCTTTTCTTCCTCATCCTTCTCCCAGAGCAGGAAAGGAGAGATTGCAGCAGCAGCATCCTCCCGACCAACAAAACTTAGATGGGGTCATTTTTCAGGTATTCTTTGTCTCAGCAGCACCTCCTTTGGGGTGATCAGGAACAAAAGGAAATGTTTCACACCTTCCAACTGCTTTTCAACCCCCATTTTCCCTCCCTGAGGCAATTAACTCCTAAAACAATGAAGCACCCCTGAGTGTCCTTCCAGCTAGGGCTGTTTTCCCTGGGGAAGGATGAGATTGGACCCACCCCAAAACCACAACTAAAACCTCCCCAAACAGCATTAAAACCACCCCAAAAACCCTACTTTAACCCCTCTCCCAAAAAAAAAACAGCATTAAAGACACAAAACCCACCATTAAAACCCCCCAAAAAACGCATTAACCTCCCTCCCACATTAACACCCCCCAAAAAACAGTATTAAGAACAACAAAAAAATCCACCATTAAAACTCAACAAAATCCACCACTAAAACCCAGAGCCCCCACTATTAAAACTCCCCAAAATACACCTTTAAAACCCTCCCAAAAAATCTGCTATTAAACCCTCTCATAAACTCCATCACTAACCCCCTCAAAAAATCCACCACTAACACCCCCCAAAAATCCATCACTAAAACCCCACAAAAATCCACCACTAAACCTCCCTAAAAATCCACCAAACCACCAGGAAAACCCCAAAAGCCACCACAAATACCCCAAAACCACCATTAAACTCACAAAAAAACACCACTAACCCCCCCCCCCAAAAAAAAAAAACCCACAATTAGTTTACAAAGCAGGGCAGAAGCAGCCCACAAAACAAGGTCACCACCTCACTTACCATCTCCATCACCTCCCTGAACTTCTAACACTTCAGGAAGCTGAAACCAAAACCCTCCTCCAGCCACTTAGGACAGGCTTAAAGCTCAGGGTCAGTTCTACAACAGCCTGATGAAGTCACCATGCAGGTTATTCCCATTTCCATCCTGTTTTTTTAAATCTGCTTCCCTCCTCCCACATCTATTTATTTCCAGGTTCTTCAGGCCAAGGACATTTTAAAGCACCTACAAACGTTAAGACCGTGATGGTGGCTTGAACAGACACCTCACCATTGCACAACCACACAACAAAACACTTCTCCTACCACACAAAACCGGTTCCAAGACTTGGTTTTAGGACCAGCATCCTGGCTACCCTCGCTGCTAAACCACAGCCCTCAGGCACCACGTCTCCATGGCTCTGAAACCCATCTAGGGATGGGGATTCAACCACCTCCCTGGGCAGCCTATTCCACTGCTTGAGAACCACTTCAGTGGAGAAGTTTCTTCCAAAATCCAACCTAAAACTCCCCTGGGGCAGCTTGAGGCCATTTCCTCTCATCCCATCACTTGTTACCAGGGAGAAGAGACCAACCCCCACCTGGCTCCAACCTCCTCGCAGGGAGTTGCAGAGAGCAGGAAGGTCTCCCCCATCAGCCTCCCTTTCTCCAGACTGAATAACCAAAGATCCCTTAGCTGCTCCTCACCACCAGATCTGTTCTCCTCAAGCTTTGCATACGATTTAGAGCAAGCTGAGGAAGGAAAAGGAGACAACTCAAACGCCGGGCTCTGTGAAAGTCCCTGTTTAGCAGCAGGGATGGTCAGGTTTGGTTCCACGGCCGCAGCGCATCACTTCTGGCTTCACAGGGCAAAGGAATCGGTGGGATTTGTAGGATAAACCACCTCAGTTCGTTTTTACTTTTGCTCAAATCCCACCGGCAGGCCTCACAGAAAAAGCTCCATGTGTGCTGAACTGGACCGCCCCACGTTCCACGACAGTGGATACCAAGGAAGTCATTGCGGTGTTTAAACCCAGTCCCTACCCCAAGTTACACCACCCCCTCTCTAAAGCATCCCTCTGCAGCCGCGGGAGCAACCTGAACACAGCCTCAACCCTTAGCACTGAACGACACGCAGCACTTACGCTCATCCCCACGGCTGAGCGGCACAGTCCACCACTCCCGGCAGAGAAGACAGCAGCCGAGGTCAGCCAGGCTCTGAGCTTTCATCTGAACTGAGCATCGGCTCTGGGTACTGAAAAGGGGACAAAACCCCACCCCCTCCGAGGGCTGGCCCCGGCTGGGGGAGGACTCACTCCCGAGACCTCCAAGGCAGCTCATCAGCTCCCAGGTAACTCCAGGACACATCTCATCTTCTGGAGTGGCTAAAGGCAGGGAGGTTTCCATGCCTCCTTCCCTCCCCTGAGAGACAGGGACGAGACCCCCATCCCCCTGGTGCACCAGGAGGCAGGAATCTTCATCTCCTTGCGTGGGCAACTAAATCCCCACCCGGACCTAATCAAGGTATCACTTCGAAAGTCAAATGCCCCAATCTGGAGCCGCAGTTGGTCTTTTGTCTCCTAAAGTACCCTGCAAATCGACGTTTCTCTCTTTGGGACCTCAGGCTGGGCTTGCTGAACTCTATCTGCTTCTGGAGAAGGTTAAGCACACCTGATGCTAGAGACTAGGAAGCCTGGTGGCACTGGGTGAGATAGAAACATCTGCACTGCCAGTGCTGGGACCCACAATACCCAGATACAGAGACCTGTCACTAAAGCGGTCCCCAGCATTCACTTCTCAGCCCAGGAGCAATCCTGCCTCCAAGCAGTTCTCCAGAGACACGTTCCACAAGCTTCACCCAGAGGTAAAGACATTACAGTGTAGTTCTTCCCCTCGAGCTCTCACACCAAAGTTACTTCAGCACTCACAGACACGACATCAAAGACCTCCATAATCCACTGGAGAGAATCATGAAGGGTGGAAGAGACCTTTAAGATGATGGAGTCCAACCACAAACCCAGCACTGCCAGGTCACCACTAAACCCTCAGCACCATAGCCCCATGGCTTCGAAACCCCTCCAGGGATGGAGACTACACCACTGCCCTGGGCAGCCTGGGACAGGCCTTGGCAAGGCTCAAGGAGAAGAAATTATTCCACATGTCCAACCGAAACCACCCTAAGGGCAACCTGAGGCCATTTCTTCTTGTTCTGCCACTCCTTCCTTAAGAGAAGACCCCAACCCTCACCTGGCTCCAACCTCCTTTCAGGGAATTGGAGAGAGACAGAAGGTGGGAAAAGCCAGTGAGAACCCACATCTGGTCCTGAAAATGATGCTTCAGGTTCAAGCATTGCTCAGGTTCAAGCTTTGCTCAGGCTCCAGCTCCTTCCCCAGACCAATCCTGACACCTCTTCCTCCTGCATCAAGCTTCTGGGTCAAACTTGGGACTCCTGGCCCATGCTTTTTTGAATTTCAGGTCTTGCTTCACATCAGCACCAGACCTCACAGGGGCTGGCAGCCTCTGGGATGGATCCCACCTGGCTGGAGAGGTGCAGCTCCAGGGATGGAGCAGGTTTATGGAAATTTACCACCAAAAAGAGAGGAAAAATAATCAAGAAAAATAATCAAAACCTAAAAAGCAAAATCACATTTCCAAGCAAATACCCTGCCAAAGCCACAGAAACCAGCTCAGCTCATTAATAAATCTAATTAATCACCTAACTAATCAAATGAATCCAGATTGTTAATTGGGATGAGGGCCAAACATGCAGAGCAAACAGGAATTTTTCTTTACGTTTCTGTGTCTATTAAAAACAGAGGATTAGAAGCCCTCCCTCCCTGGCTAAATATATACTCACAGGCAGCTTATATTTAGAATGATGTCACCAGCTCTGTCCCACAGGAGGTGGCAGGAAGGCTGTCACCCAGCCACCTCCACCCCCCTTTGAGCCACTGCAAGGAAAAGAGATAAGTAAAGAGGAGAAATGAGAAACAACCCCAGCATGATGGGGTTGGAAAAGACCTCTGGAGATCATCCCTGTACAGTCCAACCCCCCTGCTAAAGCAGAGACACCCACAGCAGCTTGCCCAGGATCACAGTGCCCAGGAGGGTTTGGAATCTCTCCACACAAGGAGGCTCCACAACCTCTCTGGGCAGCCTGGGACAGAGCTCCAGCACCCTCACAATAAAGAAGTTTCTCCTCCTGTTCAGATGGAACCTCCTGGGTTCCAGTTTGTGCCCACTGCCCCTTGTCCTGGCACTGGGCACCACTGACAAGAGTCTGGCCCCATCCTCTTGCCTCACATGGTCCCTTCAGCTCTCAATGAGCATTGTGAAGATCCCCTCTGGGTCATTCCCTGTATAATTAGGACAGGAGAACCATCCAAAATCCACCTTCTTCCAAAAGCTAGGGATTTCTCCATCCTTTCTCCAAGCAATTACCCAGCTGTAGCATTCAGGAGAGGTAAGTCCATGCATGAGCTGCTCCTGCAGATGCAGTGTGAGGTATGTAATTATCTTCACATTTTCAGGTGACTAAAGCTCCATGGAACGAGTTGGAACCCAAAATCTCCTCTCTGGGTAGCCTACAGCTGCTAAATTCCCTCCTTTCTGAGGAACCCAATGGCTCCAGAATGCCTTTCCAGGGTAGCATCTCAAGGCTGGGACTTTCCCTGTCCCGCTCACAGATGTCATCCCCTCTGCAACTTCTCCACCAGAGGAGTAACCAGATCCACAGACCTAAGGTGGTGAAAAATAAGGAGAGAAGTATTCCCAGAGCACTCAGACACGGTCAGCTCCCAGAAAAACACACTTAAAACACTACAATGAAAGGATTCCAAGCTGAGTCTTCTTCTCTAGAGAAATTCGAAGCCTGCCTGGACAGTGATCCTGGGCAACCTGCTGTGTGTGGCCAGCTGAGCAGGTGAAGATCTCCTCCCAAAACTGAGACATGTTTGGATGTATGAATAAAGAGAATTTTCTTTTAATAATTTGACTTCTCATAGAATCACTGAAGAGAATCATTTTGCTTGGAAGAGACCTTGAAGATCATGGAGTTCAACCATGAACCCAGCACTGCCAGGCCACCACTAAACCACAGCCCTCAGCACCTCCACACATCTCCATGGCTTTCAAACCTCTCCAGGGATGGGAACTCCAGCACTGCCCTGGGCAGGCTGGGACAGGCCTTCNGGGGATTTAACCACAGCACGTGTGCCACGAGCATGCTGCTACCACCTTCACCGACTGCCCGCCCTAGAGAAAAGCAGAAAACAGAATCCAGATGCCTCCAAGATGACAAAAATAATCCAGACCCAAAGTGACAGCCACACCAAGTGCCTCAGGAGTCTCCACACCTACAATGCCCATGAAAAACCTCCTGGAACAGCCATGACCAAAAGCCTCAAGTCTCACATCATCTGAATCCAGACCAAGACACGTAAACAAAACCAACAGGGTGTCCAGAAGTCCTGATCCTAAGACCCAACCCTACCAAACTACCCATGTTCACCACCAGTCTCCACCAGCATCACCAGCCTGTGGAAATGCAGGATGGTAGGAAGTCCACCTCTGCTCCAAATGAAGCTGGATTCGAGTTGGGGAGGTCTACCTGGAGCAGAAGAAGCTGCAGAGAAACGTATTTCACTCTAGAGTGTGCAAGAGAAGCTGTTGCAGAATCTTTGCTTTCCATCATAACACAGAGACACCAGCTGAAGAACTTCTTGGAGCTCTCAATGTGAACCATCTCACCCCATTCAATGATTCCAAGGAGTCCCTTGCTCGAGGGGTTCTCCACTCTCAGTACGCAGCAGCCAGGGATGATTTTGGTGTCCTCCCAGGAACCACTTCTCATTCCAAGTTGGACTGTATCAGCTGCACCTCTACAGCTCTAACAACATGAGGAGATAAAAGTTTCTTCTGCTTGCAGATACAAACATCCATAAAGTAGGTCCAGGTTGGTGCTGGGCAGCTCCATGGAGAAGCTGCAGGCTTCACATGGAGCTTGGTGGTGGTTCTGAGCTCAGAGCCTTAGGCTGGCCCTAGTCTGAGCACCCAAAAAGGCAACATGAGCTGGTTTAGGTGGACACTGAAGCTCTCAAGAACCTGAATTCTGACAGTTGAGTGTGACGCAGAGAGCCACCAACTAGGCAAACACTGGCTGGAACTTCTTTGCTAGTAGAAAGACTCTGGTGAAGACCACCAGAACGTACTCAAGTCATCTGTAGTTCAGCTCCCCACCTCCTACAGCCGGTGCTGGAGCTCCATCTCGGCAACAACGATGCCTCATCGCTGGCAGTGTTGACGGTCGGGTTGGACGGGGAGCTCTGAACAACCTCACTGGTGGAAGATGGAGTGGACAGAGTGATCTTTCAAGGTCCCTTCCAACCCAAACCATGCCGTGGGTAATTCCCACAACAGGTAAGACTGAGTCTGATGATCGACCAGCTCCCCTTGTGCCACCAGCGCTCCCGACCCCACGCATCTTGCCGGAGCACAACTCCAGTGCTATGAGCCATACCATCGCTGCCTCCAAAACCCAAACCATGCACCAACCTCTTCATCACAACCCCACAGAAGGCACGGGACGAGGGGAAATCACCATCTCCTGCATCAAGCAAACATCCCACAGCCATTAACCCAACTGCTTCCTAGGACGGTACATTTCTATCATCTCAACATTGCAGAGGAGGGAAGGAGGTGATGAACCTCCAGGTCTCACCACCTCTGAAGGAACCCATCGCTGAGCTACTGCAAACTATCTTCTCCTCAAGCTGAGCGGAGCACCTCCTGAACAAGACACACCATTGACAAAGCAAGAAACGTGACTCAGATGGAAAACAAAGCTCTGGGAAACACCTCAACACCTCCTGACAGCTTCCGGAGTCGCAACCCTGAAGGAACACTTCAAGAAAATCCCAGCATTGGACCAATAAAGTACTTCATTTGAAAAGTTCCTAAAACCACTCTGGCTCCTTTCAAGACCCCAAGCTGGTGACACTCGAGATTGCTTAGGACAACAAGCAGTAACATGATGTAATCTATGCACTTCCAACAATGCAAATTGTTGTGACCCACTAGGATCCAGATAAGCCACAAGGATCCCTCATGCTGTAAACTCAAAAGATAAAATAGTTAAACTATGAGAAGACTTTGGGGTTGAATGGTGGAATGGTTCAAACCCAGAAAGTCACTTGGGATAGGACTGTTGCTACCCAGCTCATAGAAATCAGGTGCAGGGTTTGCTCCTGGTTCTCCTGTCCCAGGACAAAGAGGCAGGAGCCACCTCTAAGCAAAACACAACCTGGATCCAGAACAAAATCCTTGCTCTCTCACTAATTTTAGAAGGTTTGGCATCAGTTGCAGCTGAAACAGATCCTCAGCTGCTGCAGGTGGGTCTGGACAGAACTCGTAGCGCTCACTCAGGAAGGTTTGCTCTGGTGTCCTTGCTCAAAACACTCCATTTTTAGCTTTGCCTCCAATCCAACCACTCCACAGAGGTGTTACATGCCGGGCGTCCACCCCAGCATTGGCCACACGTCGGGGACGCTGCATACACAAAGTTTAGGAAGCACCCAAATCCTTCATGAAGTCTAAAAATGTAAACAAAAAGCGTTCAGAACCAATAAGAAAAAGACATGTGGGGGAAAGAAATCCCACTGCTGCCAGCGGGAACTGAATGGCTTGCTCGGAAGAAGCAATAAAGCCACCAGCACTGGGGTGATGTCGGCAAGGAGGTGTCAGTGAAAATCCCCAGCGGAGAGAACCAAAGTTCCCCGGCCATTAGGCTGCTCCCTTGGCTTCTCCCTGGCTCCTTCCTCCTGTCAGAAAATGGGGTCAGTGCAGGATCTGGCCTGGGTCTGTTAGTGGGAGATTTCAAAGGGTAAAATAAAGACAAGACTTGGTAACTTCTCCACGCACTAGGGAAAAAAAAAATTAGTAATAAAGGTGCGGAAACATGGCCCTCCGGGGAGGCCGGGACACGTCCGCACTCAGCGCCCGGCCTCCCCCTGCGCAGCTCCGTCGCCCAGGGGCAGGGGAGGGAAAACAGGGCAGGGGCAGACTCGCTCCAACCTGGGCCCGGGCCGCCGCCGGCCTCCGCCGCTCCGTTCCAATCCGTTCCGTTCCACTACCCCCCCAACAACAACCCCCGCCGCGCCGCCCGGCCACCTCCCGCCAGCGCCCNGCCCCGGCCGCCCGGCTCCTCCTCCCCGCCGTGCCGCCGCGCCGCCCGCCGCTCCCCGCAGCCCGCAGCCCGCTCCGATCCGCTCCCCCCGGGCCGGGCGGCGGCAGCGCCAGAGAAGGGCCGGGAGCTCACCGGCGGCCACGCCGGGATCAGCCGCGGTGCCCTTGGGACCACGCTCATCGGGATCACCCCCCGGGATCGCTCCCAGGATCAGCGGGACTACACCGTGAAGTCCGGGACGTCGCGGAGTCCGCTCTGGGACGCTGGGATCTGTGATGGGACTGCTGCCATCCCACCAAGATCACCCCGGGGATAACCCGCACCACCGCAGACATTGCCATCAATCATGGCACTACCGGCAGCTCGCCGGGATCACTCTGCAATCACCCTCGACATTACCCCCGGAATCACTGGGGCCACACCAGCCCAGAACACCAGCAGCCCTGGGATCAGCGCTCCCAGATCACCCCCAGGATCACTGCTGGGGTCACCCCCAGGATCACCAACACCTCTAGCATCACCCTCAGGATCACCAGGACTGCCGGACCACCCCCAGGATGACCTCTGCCTCTGGACGCTGACACCACAGAACACCAACCCCTCTGAGATTCCTGACACCCACGGATCATTCCCAGGTCACTGGCAACCTGGGACAACACCGGGATCTCCTCCAGGATCACATGCAGGACAACCCTGGCAGCGCCACCTCAGGGCAGTGCCTGTTGCCAGGCTCAGGTGACATTTCAGACAGAAATGCCACAAGAGCTCTAAAACCTGCTCCTGTCCTTCAGGAGTTATTTTATTTCACCTTGAGCTTCCCAAACCCCAGGAGATCTCCTCAGCTGAAGTGGTGCTGGAGCACCACAGGACACCCAACTCTTTTCATGGTGCTTGGGTGGGAGCCTCAAAACCACCTTTGCCACATCCAAAATTGATCTCTCTTCCTTTTTTTTTTTT
>WBNM01028623.1:0-37879 GCA_013399055.1 Ramphastos sulfuratus | reverse complement strand
CTGTTGGTTTGTGTTTTCCTGAATGGGCAACATCTTGTTTTATTTATTCATGTGAATTTTTCACATTTCCACAAGGCAGATGAGTAATTCTCCTCCAGTGGTTAGTTACACAGTTCTAAAAGTCCTGTGCTTCAAAATCTGTGACAAACAGAAATGAAACTACCTCCTGATTGCTCAGCTTGTGTTAAGAATTAGAAAAGATCAATGGTTGAATGTTCTTCAATGTTTCATCTTCTCCTTTGCATTTCCAGATTTTAAATGTCATTTCTTCCTCTTCAGTGTTTTCTTCTTAGGTTTATTTTGCAATTCCAGGAATTCAGCAGTCTCACAAATCTAATATAAACCTATATCAGTCAGCCTTGGGACCTTGCATAATCTGAAGAGCAACCACTGCCAGTGCCACAAGCTATTATACCTTACTGATGACTTCCACCAAAGCCTGCAAGCCCTGTGCACCTGAGCTCTGGAACCAAAGCAATTCAGAACTGACTCATGCAGGCTTCTGGAGAGCCTTTCTGGGACATGTACACCCACACATCCCCCTGAAATCATCATTTCAGATCTCGGAGGTGATGCACCTTAAAGCTCCCAGAAGCCTCCTCAGTGAAGCACAGAAGACCAGAGAA
This sequence comes from Ramphastos sulfuratus, assembly GCA_013399055.1. Lineage (NCBI taxonomy): Eukaryota > Metazoa > Chordata > Aves > Piciformes > Ramphastidae > Ramphastos > Ramphastos sulfuratus. The sequence goes on along the minus strand of WBNM01028623.1, from coordinate 37,253 downwards.
GCAGAGAAGCTCCAGGGCTCATGACAGTTCCCAGCTCTTAGCTCCCACCAGGACACTAAGCACCAGTGGCTCAGGGACTCAGGCATTTCCAAGCACTGTTTGCCAAAATCCAACAAGGCTCTCACAGAACTGCCCAGATTAAATGACAATTTCTTTCTGGTAGAACAGCCATCTCACAGAGGAGGGCTATCTGGTCAGCAGGGAAATCACTACACTGCAGAATTTGTCACTAGAACTTCTAATAAGTAACTCTTCCTTTTGCGCTCTGTTCTCGCTTCTTCGTCCTCTGACACCGCTATATGTGCTTGCATTTAGCACCCAATATCCCCTCTGAAAGTAGGGCTTCAGTGATTCAGTAGGTTGCTGGGCATCATGTTGGGCATGGCCCAAACAGACAACTTCTGCTTTGCATTTCTCCTGCATGTGTAGCCCTTCTGCTGCAAAGCAGAGGTCAGAGTCCATGGGCTGGAAAGACTGTGGGTTAACACACCAACTTCTCCCATCTAACAGCACTCTCGAACCCAGCTGATTCCTCCAGCCCTCTTGAAGCCTGTCATGATGTTTCCAGGTCATGAGGTTTCCAGTCTCTCTTACCACTGACCTGAAATACTCACTGCTGACCCCATCCCTATACAGTGTCTTCAAGTCTGCAGTGATCTTGCTCCAGAAAATCTATTCTTCAGTCACAGAAAGGCTTGGGTTTGCCTGTAGTTCTGTGAACCAAACATAAGTTGTTCTTTTCAGTTTTTCAGTGACCCAGCAACCACAGGAATAGATCAAAGTGAGTAGAGCAGTTGTATGTCCATTATAAACTCTCATATCACACCCCAGACACCCTCCCACACAGCATCAGAGGAGGATATTCTCCAGGGAAGTCTCTTAGCTGCAGCACTTACATCTTTTTTTCTTTTTTTTTTTCTAAGTCCAGCTGTGAAGTTGGAATCGAATATAATAAAGATCACTTCAATGTCACTAAAAAAGCTAAACAGCATATACACGTGTCCAGTTCTGCCTGAGCATGCTGCAATGCAGAGCCCACTCTCACAGGACACAAAACACAGTCACTCAGCAGATACACACACAATCAGACCTGCAGCTCCCACACAATGCCCAACACTCCTGGCTGCAGCCATAGTGCTCTCAAGATGAGAATCTCACAGTCTGATTCCTTCAAGCCTGTACCTGTAGCTGTTGTTGAATAGAAAACATTGAAGAAGTAAATATTCACAATGGGTAATACCAAACACCTCAGGAAGGTGCTGAGCACCCTCAAGTCAGTGGCCCTCACTCTGTTTGAAAAATGCATCCCCTTACCCTCATGTGTCATTTTATTATTTCTAACTAAGACTTACAAGTATTGCTAACTAGAAATCCTAGTTAGCTGGGAGAAAAGCTCACCTGTATTTTTTGTGCTTCTTATGCCACCCACTGGAATGGGCTGAAAACCCAAGTGGAAAGAAAACATTCAGATGATTTCATATCCAGTGTATTTTGATATGCTGGATATGAATTAATGTACCAATAGTTTGCAATATGCTCCAACGGTTGTAGCCAGTTCTCATTTATTCAAAACCTCTGAAAAGAAGAACCTAAATTTCCTAACCTCTTGATCAGAATGCCTGCAAGTCACTAAACCAGTTTGTCTTTCTTAAGAAAGGCAAATGCAGGTCAATATTGGTGAATTCTCCAGACACTAATGCACAGAGCACAGAGAATATCTCATCTAACATAGTCCATTCACCACCAGTCAGTGACAGGTGAGAAAGCTGAACTGAAGTGGGTGTGGAGAAGCTGTTAATTTTATATGAGGAAGGAGGAGTTCACTAGACTAAGGAACAACAAGAACCCATTTTGTTTAGTCAGGCAAAAGTGGGAATTTAGTCAGGTAAACTGAGTGAGAATATGTGCCCTCATGGGCATGTATTTCAATGGAGTACAGCCTCTAGGATGGTCTTTACAGTGATTAATAAGAGACAGGTCAAAGAGCAATGGATGTAAACTCCAGCACAGGAAGTTTCACCTCAACATGAGGAAGAACTTTACTGTAAGGGCCACAGAGCACTGGAACCAGCTGCCCAGAGGGGTTGTGGAGTCTCCTTCTCTGCAGACTTCCCAGACTCGTCTGAATGTGTTCCTGTGTGACCTGCACTAGATTCTATGGTCCTACTCTGACAGGGGGGTTGGACGCAATGATCTCCAAAGGTTTCTTCCAACTCCTAACATCCTATAATCCTGTGATTATAAAATTAATCAGGAACTGATTTAAGCTGAATGTCTAGGAAAGTTGAAGAGCATTGAAAAAATGTGCAAATCCCTCCAGCAGGAAAGACAACGTTGCTTTTTTTTGTTGTTGTTGCTGTTACAAAAGAGCTTGGCCCATTTCTGAAAGCCGTTGTGTGATGGGTTGGAATAGCAAGGCATCACACATAGAAACAGTCTCACAATTCTTCATTTTTACTGAGGAACCATATCTGCTTTCTAGAAGTGCAAACAACAGGAAGAACTCAACTGTGAGAACAGCATTTAGGTTTTGGTTATGTTTTTTTTACCCTGAAAATTAATACGGGACATAGTACAACAAAAACTACACTTGAGACTGTCTTCAGTACCTCCTCCAAAAGTCTATTTTGAGCTATTAGCCATTCAAAGTACCCACTAGGTTTCCAGTATAATTTTATTTGACCTTTTAATGAAAGAATAACATGTTTAAGGAAAGTTATTTCAGCTGATAAACCGTGTGACTGCTTAAAGCAGCCTCTTTATAACCTAACCAGCCCATTGTCCATAGGGCAACGTCGAGCTTTGTCTTTCATAAATGTATGCCTCAAGTCCATTTTCCGACTTCGAATTTTGTCTGTTTCCCCAGCCTGACTGTGTTTCTTAATGAACACACAAGATAAAGTTCCTTATTTTCCAAAGACAACACACCAGATGCTGCTGGAGGTCATAGTTGTTCTCTTTCTATTATGCAAAATTATTAAGACTTCAATGAATCTTCTTCCAGTCAAAGAGAACTTCATGTATGAGTGTGTTTGTTATGACACATGAAGACTTTGTATGGCCCAAAAAGCTGTGAGTCACAGAATTATAGAATCATAGAATGGTTTGGGTTGGAAGGGACCTCCAAAGGTCATCCGGTCCAACCTCCTCTGCAGGCAGCAGGGACATCCTCAACTAGATCAGGTTGCCCAAAGCCCTGTTGAGCCTCACCTTGAATACTTCCAGGGATGGGACCTCAACTACCTCCCTGGGAAACTTGTTTCTATGTTTCATTACCTTCATGATAAAGAACTTGTTCCTACTTCCCTTGTGCCAGAAAACATGCCACTTGTTTTTACCAGCTAGGGAGCAAGAATACCAAAATGCAGTGACCTCAGTGCTATCTCGGCCACAGCTGCCCTCACTCCCGCACAGGGGCCATGATCTAAAGGGCACCATGTGATGTATGCACTCAATCTGTTAACCAAGCCAGGAGTAGTTTTGTTCAGGATCCAAAGGAAATAAAGACCTGAGCCATAACTGGGCCAAGAGCTTTTGTAGTTCCAGTCAGTTCTCTGAAAAGCCACAAAGGAGCAGAGTGAGCTTGGAACATTGATCATGCAATCAACACATGAATTTTCCAAGACTCAAGGAACAAAGGAAGTTGTGGGTACAAGAAGTTTCACGCATAGCTTTCCCACCACATGTCACTTGATTACAAGCCAACCACTTTCTTCCATAAATAATGCCAGCCTAACTGAGCCTGGTGGTGATCTCCCCCTGAGATGGGACACCTCTCAAGGTTGCTCCTTGAGGCAGAGAAGATTTCTGACAAGATACCACCAATACAGCACATACCCTTGCAGTATGTTGATTTGGTTAGTTTGAATTGTATCCTGGTAGTTTTGAATCACTGTTCAAACAATTGGGCCACACAGTAATAGAGTGAACCCTGTCACTGAACTTTGGTTAAGTCATGCTTTTACACCACCATATTAAAGCCACTTTTGACAATACACAGAATCATAGAATCACGGAACCTTAGAGGTTGGAAGGGACCTCCAGAGGTCATCAAGTCCAACCCACCTGCCAAGGCAGGATAACCCAGGGCAGTTCACCCAGGAACACATCCAGGCGGATTGTGAAAGTCTCCAGAGGAGACCTTTGACAGTGGTTCTGAGAATGATCTAAATCACTCATTCACAACAAATAGTCAGCAGGATAGCATCCACCAGAGCTTTTCCCTTCATTTCTGGCCAGCCAAAGAGGCACAAATGACAGAGGTGCACTGGGAGACTCATGAGTTCAGAAAACAAAACTGCCACAGGAGTAAATATACCTTTGAAATAATGACTTTCCACACATCACTTTTCAAATCAATAGTAAGATCACTTTCCAAATTAATAATAATTATGTGGGTTTTTTCCACATGTATTTTCCCTCAGGGAGTTCATTAGGTGTAGTAATACATCCACCATTACGTAGAGACATCACACAAATAGCCAATCTCTGCAGACAGGAGTATCTCTGCTTTGTAAATGTTTGACAACAGTCATAAACTGTAGCAACAGATTTACTGGCTGTAATTAAATGTCAGGGCAAGTGCTCCAGCACATTTGTCATGTTCCTCCATCACCCAAAGGAAGGGTCGTACTGGCTGAATAGCACTGAAGTTCTGTCTACTTTAGCTTGTGTTGTGCCACAAATATGTGAGAAATAAACGGGTGGTACTGGGGACCCAATATCCACACTGCAGGAATTTACAGTAGAGTTCTCCTGGACAAGTATCAGCATAGTCATGTGGGCTGAGCATCCCTGAGCAGGTGACAAGGGGTAATGGGCATAAACTATAGCACAGGAAGTTCCATCTCAACATGAGGAAGAGCTTCTTTACTGTAAGGGTGACAGAGCACTGGAACAGGCTGCCCAGAGAGGTTGCAGAGTCTCCTTCTCTGGAGACTTTCAAAAGCCTCCTGGATGGATTCCTGTGTGAACTACCCTAGGGGATCCTGCTTTGGCAGGGAGGTTGGACTCGATGATCTCTGGAGGTCCTTTTCAAGCTCTAAAGTTCTGTGGTTGGTTCTGTTGTGTTTCCTGCATTTCTCTTTAAGATGCAAATGATGTGCAAGAAAAGGTGCAGAGTAGAAGAAATCTCCTAATGATTTAGGCATGCTCTGATTTTCTGAAGACTTTCCAGCCCTGTCTGGTTGTGTTCCTGTGCGACCTGCACTAGTTTCTATGGTCCTGCTCTGGCAGGGCAGTTGGACTCAATAGTCAATGGAGGTCCCTTCCAAACCCCAATATCCTGTGATCCTGTGAAAACCAGGAATCCTAGGCCTGGAACAGCTCCCAGGGGCAAACCACAGCACAGCAAGACAGAAATTTGGGAAAATTGCTTCAGAAACTCCCTGCTGATCCAAAGTTAAATGCTAACATAAGCCTGCTTTGAAGCTCTTTCCTCTCCCCCTGCTCTCTTGTGCTCAACCCTAAACTAACTGATCTGCTTTTGTTGCGTAAACTTATTCATTAGCAGCAGTAACTTGCACTGCCTGAACGACAAACCTGATTGCGTTCACACCAATCCCCCTCTACACACATGGTTTTTGTCTGGAGCTTGAGTTGTTTCAAGTAATAATCCCTACAATGGAAAAATAAGGACAACATAGAAGGTCTAGAATCTTAAAGTCCTTGTTGCCTCTGAGAGTTAATCCTACCAGGATTCATCTCATCTAACAGCCATGCCCCTGCTGCCAGTTTATGAATTCAGATGAAGAAAATGTGGGAGCACACTCTACATGTGACTCACTCATCAAGCGTAATTAAACATATTAGGCTAATAAAGTTTATTTTGAAATATGTAAAATAACTGCAAAAGCTTTTAAAAAAATCAGCTGAGAATAGTTATTAAGAAAAGGGAGAAATAGGAGGAGAAGAAAAGACTCCATTGTTCATTACANTAATAATAATAATAATAATAATAATAATAACAATAACAACAATATAACAACAATAATAACAATAATAACAATAATAACAATAATAACAATAATAATAATCGTTGTTGTTGCTGCTGCTGTTATTGCTGTTGTTATTATTGTTGTTGTTAATGTTGTTGTTATTATTGCTATTAAATGTAGGGTTAACTGCCAATTAAAAGGAATTGCAGAATCAATTTGATAATTGTTTAAGGAATATAATGACACCGCTCACCAATGCTTAAGCTTTCTTCAAGAGGATCCAACAAGGACCTTAGAAAGTGCTAGAGGGGACTATCAAGAACAAGGTATTTAAAACTAATTTCAGCAGAGCTCAGGGCCAGGAGACTGTAGGTTTATGTTGAATGACTTTGAAAACAGAGAGCCTTGCCAGGAGGGAGAGACCCTGGGTTTACCTACCAACACGTGCTTCTGCCAAGAAAAATAGAAATAATAATAAAACTAAAAATGCAAACCCATAAAAGTTAGCACTGTGTTGACAGGGTTCCTGCAAAATTTCAAGCAGAGGAGCTCTGTCACTAAGTCTTCCCACTGAGCAACATTTATAGTTATTACTTTCTTGCTGCTAGCAGTAAGCCTTTATAGACGCTTTGAGAATACATCCAATATAGGAAGTGACCTGTTGGTTTCTTTTTTCTTTCTTCCAGCTACATTATTGATATTTCAGGTGAGTAATTGAACTTCTCAGCACCAACTTGTTTTCTCCATGAACTACTATCCCCTGTAGACACACATGTTTTCAGGGCATATGCTAAAGGAACTGTAAATCCTACATCTAAATGGCACTTGCATTTTATCAGCTTTTGTGGGAGAAATAATGGGATCTCAGCTGCAAAACATCTGACAGCATTTAAGCTGCACTGTTTTCGCCTCTCTCTCACACCTATGCACACCCTCAGACATTTCATTAAAGCCTTTCTTCCAAAATTATGTTCAAAGACCACACTATAGTTACCAAATTTTGTTCCACCCTATCCACGCCAGCTGCTTAGCCTGTTCGTAGCTTCATTTTGCTGCAAACATCTCATACCAAAAACAACATTAATACTCAAACTCATAATAGTACTCAAAGTACTCATAACAATGCTCAAAATATTCATGATAAAGAAACTTAACTAAATCACGAAGGAAAAAAAAATACATCATGCTGGAAAGCACAGTGAGGATTGCACGCAAAGATCTACTCTCAGAGAATAGGATTTGGCAAGTACCTCCTGCTCCTTTTTTTGCTTCAGTGGGTAAAGGATAGGGTCAGTGGTCACTCTGCTAGGACATAGAGCCCACGGACTTTGGTAATGCTCATTCCATGTCTCGGTTTCTGCAGTCATTCAGGCTTGCAGCACAGCTTCTTCCAGCATGTACCCAAACACAACAAGTGAGGGGCAAGTAAGCACTAATACATTCACAGCCAGCTTTCTGCTCCAGTTGCTATGTATTTCAAATGGGAAAGCCAAATGAGTAGTTTCCCTACTGCTGGTTAGAGAATGGAAACCCTTCCCTTGGAAGCTCACATGGAAAATTAAGAGGGAGGTTTCGGTAGGGAGGAAAAAGTTTGAAACTTTCCAATTAGGTCGATTTGTTATGTACCGTGGCTGAGGTACAGCAGGGTGCTGTATCACCACATGATGCCTTAATTTCAATCCTCTCTATGGACCCTGAGGCCTCAACCACAGACATGGTGACAGGGAACCCCTGCCTTGCAGCAAATGAGTAGACTATAGGTGGCAAAGGAATGAGAGACCAGGAATGCATGCCTCAGCTGCATTACTCCCACAGGGCACACTGCGCTGGTACTGACACAGCATCTCTCCAGAGTCCTGGTAGCAGATAGAATCATAGAATGGTTTAGGTTGGAAGGGATCTCAAAGATCATCCAGTTCCAACCCCCCACCACAGGCAGGGACACCTCCCACTAGAGCAGGTCGCTCAAGAACTCATCCAACCTGGTCTTGAACACCTCCAGGCAGGGAGCATCCTCAGCCTCCCTGGGCAACCTCTTCCAGTGTCTAACCACCCTCACTGGAAAGAACTTCTTCCTAACATCCAGTTTAAATCTACCCTCTCCCAGTTTAAACCCATTACTCCTCATCCTGACAAGACCTCGTCAATAATCCCTCCTCAGCCTTCCTGTAGGACACTTCAGATACTGGAAGGTTACTACAAGATCTCCTTGAAGTCTTCTCCAGGCTGCAGAGCCTCAACTCTCATAGCCTGTCCTCACAGCAGAGGTGCACCAGCCCTCTGAGCATCTTCAAGGCCTCCTCTGGACTCGCTCCAACAGTTCCATGTCCTTTGAAGGACATCCCCTGCAATGGGATGTAAACAGTCTCACCTAGAGGCTGCAGGGCAAAGATTCTTCTAAGTAGCCAATGTTTGGCTTTCTTAAGCTAAAGAGAGCCTGAGTAGTTTGTGATCTAATGAGATAGATTCAGATTGCAGCACTGAAAAATGGAGATAACTGCTGGAGGTGCAGTGTTGCTTTCTTTGTAAGTGGAAGGATGGTGCTTGCTTGCTTAGAGAGAAGAAGGGTGACAAGAGCTGAGTGGGGAAGGGGAATACTTGGGAGAAAGCATCCAAGAAAAAGATCATGGGGAAGATCTAACAGAAAGAAGGAACTAGAAAGCAAAAAAAAGCAAATACTGATTTTCTTCCATACTTAAAAGGGCCCCAAATTTTCTGCCTGCAAGGAAAATACGGTAAAAACTGATAAAAATTATTTTTCAACATCTCACTAGCACTTTCCTCACTTCTCTCCAAGAACATGCCTTACAGAATCATGGAATGTTAGGGGTTGAAAGTGACCTCAAAAGATCATCTAATCCAGCCCCGTTGCCAGAGAAGGATACTTCAAATAGGTCACACAGGAATGCATCCAGGCTAGTTTCAAACGTCTCCAGAGAAAGAGACTCCACAACCTCTCTGGACAGCCTGCTTCAGGCCTCTGGCACCCTCACAGGGAAAAAGTTTTTCCTTATGTTCACATGGAACCTCCTCTGCTCCAGCTTGCACCTACTGTCCCTTGTCCTGTCATCAGACATCACCAATCACAGTATTGTGCTCCTTCTATTTGAAAATTTATTGCATCTTCATTGAAGAGTCCACAGAAGAGGTTCTCACACAATCCAGCACCAAAGGAAAATTGTGGTATGGAACTACTTAACCTAGTGCAATCATTTTGAGTATTGACTAAGCAATAGTTTCATGTTAATTTGAAACAGGAAATCTGGCATTAGATTTGCATATCCAAATCTATGCACTTAAATGGATGTCATGATTCTTACAAATCAGAAAGCTTGGACACAAATGCTCCAAAATCTTGGCCAGAAAACATAATACAAATGCTCATTTTGTTACTTGTGGATCTTTTTGAAGGATTCCTTTTGTGCTTGCTTGCTATTAAATGTTTATGAGCTGGTGCTAAGCACCTAAAGGAAACAAACATTCAAAATTAAATGCATCAAAAAGAAAAACTTTCATAAATATTATTTTCAGTCAACACACACAAAGGAAGATTCTGCACACCTGTCCACAGCCAAATTATAGTTCAGCAAGTAAGTCAGAAAAATAAATCTAAAAGAAAAAGCTGGCAGAAATATTTAATAATGAACAGAAGAACACTCAGAAGTACTCTTAGACTTACTGTGAGAAGATAACGAGGCTGAATACTTTTAATAAATTCATTCTGAATTACACATTCACCTGCTGTAGAAATCTACTGTGATCAGTAATGTCTTTCCTTGAAGTAAATTAGCACCTTGCTAAGTGGATTTCCTCTGCAGTGAAAACCTGACCTTGCATGTGCTGAGGATTGTGGCAGTCAGAGAAAAACTCACTTAAGTATAGTAATTTACTCAACCAGTCTCTTAAGCACCTGCCAGGAAGCATAAATATTGAAAACACCAGCAGCTTTTCTTGGGGGTAACATATCAACAAGCAAACAAGCAAACAGAAGTGGAAAATCCAAACGTAAGTTGGGAGTATGAATTTCCATTTGCCTCCTAGACACCAGGAGTAAAGGAGGTGAAGCCTGTCTAAATACCCCTACATCTTGAGGACTGCAATCAGAGCATGCCCAAAGCATCAGGAGATTTCTCCTACTCTGCACCTCTTTCTTGCACATCCTTTGCATCTTCAGGAGGGATGCAAGAAGCACAACAGAAACAACCACAGAACCTTAGAGTTTGGAAAGGATCTCCAGAGATCGAGTCCAACCTCCCTGCCAAAAGTAGGATCCCCCAGGGTAGTTCACACAGGAGTGCATTCAGGAGGATTTTGAAAGTCTCCAGAGAAGGAGAACCCACAACCTCTCTGGGCAGCCTGTTCCAGGGCTCTGGCACCCTCACTGTAAGGAAGTTTCTCCTCATGTTGAGCTGAAACCTTCTGTGTTCTAGTTTGTAGCCACTGCTCCTTGTCTTATTGCTGCTGACCATCAAAAAGAGCTTGGCCCCACCCTCTTGATACCCACCCCTCAGATATTTGTATGCAATGATCAGATCTCCTCTTAGCCTTCTCTTCTCCAGACTAAACAGCCCCACGACTCTCAGTCTCTCTCCATAGGGGAGATGCTCAAGTCCCCCACTCACCCTCATTTCTCTTTGCTGGACTCTTTCCAGCAGGTCCCTGTCCCTCCTGAACTGGGGAGCCCAAAATTTGACACAATATTCCAGGCGTGGTCTCACCAGGGCAGAGTGGAGGGGAAGAAGAACCTCCCTAGAACTGCTGGACGCACTTTTCTTGATGCCTCCCAGGCTGCCATTGGCTCTCTTTGCCACAAGGGCACATTGCTAGCCCATAGAGAACTTGCTGCCCACCAGCACTACAAAGTCTTTCTCTACGGAGCTGATTTCCAGCAGGGCCTGTTGGAATTCCTCCCCAGATGCAGGACCCTGCCCTTGTCCTTATTGAAGTGACACTGTCAGCCAGGGGAGCAGGCTTCTCCAAGGGGTGACTCATCCATGCTCTAAAGCATGTTACCATCCCCTCTCTTCCATGGAAGCAATGAGAAAACCTGACACAAGGTTTTCTTTTTGTTTGCTTTTGAAAGATTTGATCTAGCTAAACACCACCCAAACTCAGGATAGCCTCTGCTTTTCCTTTGCATGAGCCTAGTGTCTGAGTTGTGCTTGGATCATTAATTATTCCTGTCTAAAATGCACTTAGGCCACCATGCACAAGAGACGAGAGCAGCAAGAAAGAATCCATGAGTGAGACACATGTATACTAGCCAAAACATCTACTGTTGCCCATATGTCACTACAAGACCTGCATATCTATATACCTCACCAGCTTTTGCAGGCTGAAACAGCTATCAGCAACAGATTTAATTCTGCACACTTGGTAGGACCTCAGAAATTATTCAACTTGAGCAAAACCCAAAATTAAGTAGAAATTCTTGATCAAGACCATCTGCAAGCTTCCATAACTTAGGTCATAATATCATTGTGACCCATCAGTTGCTGTTCTTTTGTATAGTCCAAAATAAGAAGGTTCACAGGGTCACAGAATGTTAGGGGTTGGAAGGGACCTCTAGAGATCTTCCAGTCCAACTCCCCTGCCAGAGCAGGGTCGTAGAATCTAGCACAGGTTGCACAGAAACACATCCAGACAGAGCTGGAAAGTCTCCGAGAAGGAGACTCCACAACCTCTCAAGGGAACCTGTTCCAGTGCTCTGTGACCCTTACAGTCAAGAAGTTCTTCCTCATGTTGAGGTGGAACTTGCTGTGCTGCAGTTTCCATCCATTACCCCTTGTCCTATCCCAGGGCACAAGTGAGCAGAGCCTGTCCCTGTCCCTTCTTTCCTGACCCCCAGTCCTCAGCTATTGATAGATATTCTCAGATCCCCTCTCAGTCTTCTCCTCTCCAGACGAACCAGCCCCAGGGCTCTCAGCCTTTTCTCATCAGGCACTGCTCCTTCAGCATCCTCTGCTGGACTTTCTCCAGTAGATCCCTGTCCCTCTTGAACTGGGGAGCCCAGAATGGGGTGCAGTATTCCAGGTGAGGTCTCACTAGGACAGCGTAGAGAGGAAGGAGTACCTCCCTCGATCTGTTGGACACACTCTTCTTAATGCAACCCAGGATCCCATTGGCCTTCTTGGCCACAAGGGCACATTGCTGTCCTGTGGAGAACATGTTGTCCACCAGCACTCCCAGGTCCTTCCCCACAGGGCTGTTCTGGTGAAGGTTGTTTGTAACTCGGTTGTAACAGTCAAAAGTCATATTTCCTCTGGCTGGCAGAATTCACGCTACACTTGTTGAGGAAATAAGCACTTAAATCAGATTGTGAGTTTTGGGGATCAACATGTCTCAGAATCTGAAGCAGAACCTGCAGGCTTTCTTGTTTCTCTATTATGTCTTCCAATCAAATTTTAGAGGAAAATCACTTTCCCTTTAAGGTGATACAAAAGTTATTAAGGCTCATTCTGAGCTCTCTTCTCTATTAAAAGAGAAAAAGCATTGTTGTTTCATTAGATTAAACAAGGTGTAAAGGAAAGCAGAGTCAACTCCTTGGCTTTGTGAGTGTCAAACAACTTCACGCTTGAGAGGCATGAAATTAATGATTAATTAGCTCATTCACTCATTCCTTATGCAGGAAAACAGATACCTATGTCCCTGTAGTGCACACGGTAATGAAACAGCTCATGTCTAACTCAGTGCTGGAGTACAATCCCAAGGACCACCCAAGGACTCACTGCCTCCGTACCTCTCTAAGGACTCTTAAACTAAGCTGCTGTATCTGTATGTATGAGAGTTTCCAAGACATTCCCCACTAAAGCACATGAGAGATGTTTCTCTAACATCAGGTGAGCCTGGAAAAGGAGGAAAAGCTAAAGAAAAGCCCTTGCACACTGTGATAGTTTGGGAGTTTCCCACTCCCCCACGAATTCACCAGACTAACTCAGCCTGCTGAAGGTTACGGAATGAGCTATCTTTACAGCATGGCACAATTTACAAACACATATACAAAATATATGCAGATATTTACAATTATATACAAGTTAAAAGTAATACAGAAATAAAAAACCCCTACAGAACCGCCCAGAAGGGCTTTCAAACCAATTCCCCTCCTTCTTTCCAACCCTCATCCCTTATTTCAGAATCTCTTACATGCCAGGGGTGAGATGCAGGAAGCCAGATAAGGAGTTAGAAGCAGAATGATTAGTCGAGGCTATGCAGACTCAGGCAGAGATAGTTAATGCAGCAGCAGCAGCCAGAGACACTCTGACTGACTTTCATTTATGTTTCTTGCTTTTATATCTCTCAGCAGAACCAATGAGTGATATAGACATCGCTATTATTTTATTCTCACAGCCAATTATCTAATTTCACTCATTAAAATACTCCAATTAGCCTCAAACCAGCACACACACAGAAAGAATGATCGTGTCTATGCTACACCTACCAAACAAGCAAAGAAAATGCTGCTATTTAATTGTGTTGCCATGAATTACAAACCATCATTACAATTAACAAAAAAAACCAAAACCAAAACAAACAAACAAAAAAAAATTTCCATTTACTATTTACAAATGTCTTATCTGTGTAGGATTCCAGCTCTTCTGCAGTGGGAAGCGCCCAGACAAGCCTTTGGTTCACTCCATCTGGGATGTTTATCAACACATTTAAGCCTAAAAAAATGGGCTACACACATCTGGAGCTGCCTCAGGGAATTTCAAGAACTGTCTAACTTCTCACCCATGTAGCAGNCCTCCTGGCCAACCTGTGCCAGTGTCTCACCACCCTCACTGCAAAGAACTTCTTCCTAACATCTCATTTAAATCTCCCCCCTGCCAGTTTAAACCTTGTCCTGTCATTACAAGACCTTGTGCGTAGTCCCTTCCCAGCCCTCCTGTAGCCTCCTTCAGATACTGGAAGGCTACTACAAGGTCTCCTTGAAGCCTTCTCTTCTCCAGGCTGCAGAACCCCAACACTCTCAGCCTGTCCTCACAGCAGAGCTGCTGCAGCCCTCTGAGCATCTTCATGGTCTCCTCTGAACTGGCTCCAACAGTTCCATGTCCTGCTTGTGTTGGGGGTTCCAGAACTGCACTCAGTACTCCATGTGGGGTCTGAGGAGAGCAGAGCAAAGGGGCAGAATCCCCTCCCTTGCCCTGATGCCCACACTTCTCTTGCCGCAGCCCAGCACACAGTTGCTATGTGGGCTGTGCATGCACATTCAGTTGAGAGTGTTTTCTATTTCTAAGCTGGTGCCACTGCCTCAAGCTAGTCTGTATCTCATCTATCCAGAGACTAGCTGGGATGTTTCTGGACCATGAGGGGTGAGTGAACCAATGATACTGACTGTACATACAAGCACAGCCTTGATGCCCATCTGAACCACATCTGTACCTGAGTAGCAAAATTAATTTTCATATTTATGCTTCATCCACAATTTGAGTCCCATAAATGTTGCCACAAGAAATGGTCTGGCTTCAGTAGCATTTTCTGGGTTGGAAGGGACCTCCAGAGGTCATCTAGTCCAATCCTCTCTGCAGTTAGGAGGGGCATCCTCAACTAGATCAGCTTGCTCAGAGCCTTATTGAGCCTCACCTTGAATATCTCCAGGGGTGGGGCTTCAACTGCCTCCCTGGGTAATCCTTTTTTTCTTCAACTCTCCAACTGAGGTTTCCTTTCAGTAATCTAAAGCCAAAAGAATCCTCTTGACTTTGAGTAATCTACTGAATGTAGATGTCTTCATTTGTTAGTTTTCCATTTTCTCATATGGGCCTAGTAGTCCAGTGTTCCACACTGCTCTTTTCCTCAACTGATAGAATTCACTTGTTTCTTTATTACCACATAAGACAGCTGTTTAATGTCTTCACAGACTCTTCTATGTAGCACTAAATGACCTTAAAACACTTCATTCACATTCTTTGCAACTTTGCAAAGGGGAAGAACAAGAATAGAAAGGGTTTGGAAATCACAGTATCATAGAATCACAGTATCACAGAATCACAGAATGTCAGGGCCTGGAAGGGACCTCATGAGCTCATCCAGGCAAACCCTTCTGCCAGAGCAGGAGCACCTAGAGCAGGTCACACAGGAACACATCCATGCAGGTCTTGAATATCTCCAGAGAAGGAGATTCCACAACCCCCCTGCGCAGCCTGTTTCAGTGTTCTGTCACTCTCACAGTGAAAAAAAGAAAAAAGAAAAAAAAAAGAAAAAAAAAATCATGATCTAAAAGTTACAGTTAAAAAAGAAAAAAAAAGATTTTGTTTTCTGAATGAGGTTATGAAATCACTGCAGCTGGTAAGAGCAAATTAAATTAGCACTGACATTATGGGATTCCAGCTCTGCTGTGGGGAAGATTAACTGAGCTCTTGAAACTTCCTCCAGCCTTGCAATATTTTATTTTTTTTTAATCTGAACAATCAATTTAATTGAATTTCTCATCAAAACCTTCATTGTAGTAATGACAGGAAACAGTACAACCACAGCCCTTTTTGAGAATTCACTTTCTGTGAGCAGCACTTGACTGTTTTTAGTTAACCATCATCTGACACACCTTTTTGATAGACTAAAGTCTCTAACTCTTATAATTAAAGTTCATTGTACACCAGTGGGTTGCAAGCTCCCAACTCATTTCGGGAAAATTACCAAAGGCCATAACAGGATGGATTTTAAGTTGAAAGGATGATGATAAGGATTCATGCTCTTAAAATCCTTTGGATGTTTTTTAACATCCTGGCCTTAATTTTTATTCCTGCAGTGTCACAGTGACATCCAGTGGTCAGTAAGATTACTCTTAAACTGGTCTCCAACCTTACCAAAATTCAAGGGCATCCTTATCTGTGTACACTATAAACCAATGCATGTGCTTTGTACCTGTAAGTTTTCATGGGAATGCTGCTTGATTGAGCATTGAGCCAACATTTGAAACAGGCAGAAGGGCTGTCAGAGGCAATAGGAAGGTTCCTCATATTTCAGTGTTATGGATAAGCCTCTTTTCCTAACTCCCTCTTTCCAGAATTCCATTTTGGGCTGCAAACTATTTGAGACTGGTCCTGAATTTACACGCTCCTTACATTAAAATAAAAAGAAAAATTAATCTAATGTTTGTACTGTGGTAGCAGCCTGGAGGTCTACTCAAGTAGGTGTAGACCAAGATAAAGACTCAGGCCCTTAGGTTCCTGCATCAAATGTGCTAAAAAATTATGTAAACTACACAAGAAATATCATAGAATTATATAATCAGAGAATGTCAGGGACTTGAAGGGACCTCAAAAGATCATCTGGTCCACCCCCTCTGCCAGACCAGGATCACCTAGAGCCAATCACACTGGAACACATCCAGAAGGTTCTTGAATATCTCCAGAGAGGGAGACTCCACAGCCTCCCTGGGCAGCCTGTTCCACCCACAGGTTCACATGGAAACTCCTATGTCTCACCTTCCACCCATTGCCCCTTGTCCTGTCATCAGGCATCACCAAGCAAAGCCTGGCTCCATCCTCCCAGCACTCACCCCTTCCATAGCTATAAACATTACTGAGATCACCCCTTAGTGTCCTCCTCGCCAAGGTAAAAAGTCCCAGCTTCCTCAGTCTCTCCTCATAACTATCAGGTCAACTACAAGACTACTTGTCACATGTAAAAAGTTTCATCATCATGAGAAGAGAACTGGGAGGCTAAGAGCAGAAACTGATGCAGTAACTTTGTCCCAGAAAGAGAGGAACAAAGCCTTTAAGAACAGACTATGGTACAGCAGCAAAGTAATGAGTAACCAGTCACTAGGAGAAAAGGTAGAGAGCAGACTTTGGCACTGGTACCCAAATCTTGCCATTGCCAGTGGTGAGTCTCATTGGCAAGACTGAAAAGTGAGAAATTGACAATTAGAGAGAAGGTCTTCAGAGTCTGGAGAGTTGGTAAGAAGAGGCAGCTGGAGACTCAGGAGCACTAAGCAGAGAGCAAGGCTGAGTTGAAGAGTGCAGGCCTTTCAGCTGTTCCTCACAGGAGAGATGCTCCAGTCCCTTAACCTCTCAGACTTGATTAAAGAGTAGCTGACTGCATCACTGAGAGGAAAAGAGCCAGGCAGGGGCAGTGCTGCTAGAGAGGAGAAGGAAAAGTCAGAAGGAGAGGGTGGGAGAAGAAGGAAGAATAAAAACCCCAAGCCCCCAGAAGGCAGAATCCCCCACAGGAATTACCTTAAATATATAATGTGTAGGGGCAGAGAAAATAGAATCATAGGATCAGTCAGGGTTGGAAGGGACCACAAGGATCAGCCAGTTCCAACCTCCCTGCCATGGGCAGGGACACCTCACACTAGATCAGGCTGGCCAGAACCTCATCCAGCCTGACCTTAAACACGTCCAGGGATGAGGCTTCCACCATCTCCCTGGGCAACCCATTCCAGGATCTCACCACCCTCACGCTGAAGAACTTCTTCCTAACATCCAGTCTGAATCTACCCATGTCTAGCTTCATTCCATTCCCCCTATCACTACCTGATAGCCTAAAAAGTCCCTCCTCAGCTTTCTTGTAGCCCCCTTCAGATACTGAAAGGCCACAATAAGGTCACCTCAGAGCCTCCTCCTCTCCAGACTGAACAGCCCCAACTCCCTCAGTCTCTCCTCATAGCAGAGCAGCTCCAGCCCTCTGAGCATCCTCGTGGCCCTTCTCTGAACACCTTCCAGCACCTCCATATCCCTCTTGTAACAGGAGCTCCAGAACTGGACACAGTACTGCAGGTGAGGTCTCATCAGTGCAGAGTAGAGGGGCAGGATCACTTCCTTTGCCCTGCTGGCCACACTTCTCTTGTTGCAGCCCAGGCTCTGATTACTCTCTGGGCTGCAAGAGCACACTGACACCTCATATTGAGCTTCTTGTCCACTAGCACCCCCAAGTCCCTCTCCTCATGACTGCTTTCCAGCCAGTCACTGCCCAGCCTGTATTGATGCTTGGGTTTGCCTAGATCCCTTTCCCCAGCCGGATGAGGCCCCTCTGGAGGGCAGCGTTTACCAGATGTCTCCCCTAGTTTTTCATCATCTTCAGACTTGCTGAGGGACTGTGGTCTGTCACACCACCCAGATCATGAACAAAGATGTTAAACAGGACGGGACCCAGCATCAACCCCTGGGGTACACCACTGGTTATTAGCCTCTGCCTTCATGCCACTGATCAATACCCTGGGCCCATCCACTCAGACAGTTCCTCATCCAGCTCACTGTTTGCTTATTCAGCCCGTACCTCATGAGCTTATCTAGGAAGCTGTTATGGGAGACAGTGCCGAAAGCCTCACTGAAATCAAGGTCAACAGTTCCCCACTACTCTCCTCTCATCTACCAAACCTCAGCATAAAAGTTTACCAAGCTAGTCAAGCATGATTTACCTGTATTGCCTGCAGCATTCCAGGCATGCTCTGTGCCTAGTTTACTCATCAATAATACGAGCATATTAAGAATTAATCTGCTCACAAGGGTCCTAAATTAATTAACATTTGAAGATATTCCTCAAGACCTTTCGGTCTTGGCTGAGTTAGTACTGCTGCTCTGGGTATGTAAGAAAAAAATCATTCTGTTCTCAAATGCTCTTTCTGTCACCTGGGTTTATAAATCTTGAAGTATTGAATCCCTAGGATAGCAATGAAGCAAGATACCTGCATGGGCATATACAACAGAAAGATATAAAACATGCGTCTCACACTTTTGAATTAATGCCCTTTTACTAAACAAACTGTGAAACTCAAGGTTTTATCATCAAATCTCGTTGGTTTAAATGTGAGATTATTTATCCTTTCTCAAATGAATCTTTCCTGTCAGTAAGAACACTGAAAGGTGTCAATACTGTCAGTATAATTATCTAGCATGCATCAACTCGAAGCAGAACAACATTAATTACTCAGCACATTTCAAGATCTGACAATGATTCCCATGTTGCTTGCTGCTGCAACATCACTGAGAAAACAATTATTTTCCATTATAATCACAATTAGCTTTGCAAGAGATTAATAGCGAAACCAATATGGCTTTCCCTCATCTTCCTTTACAGGAATTCCTTGCTCTAAGACAGTCATATTGGACTATCAGGGAGAAGTAAAGAGTACAGAGGAGAAAGAGTGGGTAGTGGATCAGGTACTGGTCTGGTGTATAGATTCCTACAGATTTAATCAAGAAATCTCATCTCTGCACCAGAGTTTAATGTAGAGACAGTCTGGAGAGGAGAAGGCTTCAGGGAGACCTTAGTGTGGCCATCCAGTATCTGAAGGGAGCCTACAGGAAAGCTGGGGAGGGACTTTTTAGGGTGTCAGATAGTGATAGGACTAGAGGGAATGGAGCAAAAATAAAAGTGGATAGATTCAGATTGGATGTTAGGAAGAAGTTCTTCACCATGAGGGTTGTGAGACACTGGAATGGATTACCCAAGGAGGTGGTGGAAGCCCCATCTCTGGATGTTATTTTTAAGATCAGGCTGGATGTGGCTCTGAGCAACCTGATCTAGTGTGAGGTGTCCCTACCCATGGCAGAGGGATTGGAGCTAGATGATCCTTGGGGTCCCTTCCAGCCCTGACAATTCTATGATTCTATGACTAGGACTGCAGAAAGCCCTGGTGTTAAAGCTCCTGCATTGAACTAAGAGATGAAAACTCCTTTTGTGAAGTGCTGCCAGTGTGGATAATATAATGAGTTCCTGGAAGAAATATTTCTGGAAGTGACTTTGTTAGTAGAAGAACTATTGTTCTTTTCTTCATTAATTCGGGTTACCAACTTTCTCTTCCTGACAGCCCCACTCACTGTCACAAAGACGCCTAAGGTCATTGTGGGGGAGCTCTGTGTGCTGTAGGAGTACCTCTTTAACAGTGGCTCCTCCACTGTACCTTGATAAAGTATTTCCTCAGGAAATCACTAATTCTTATCATTCTGAATCCAAACTGAAGAGGATTTATATCAGTTGGGCACAGGATACATGGAGATCAAACTGTAATGTTAAGGTTTTTAAAACCAGACACAACAGATACCTGCAACAGTGTATTTGTTTGATGAAACATGAATAATTGTCCTTGGTTTATGCATTAACTGCAGCCTTTAAAACTCAAAGGAAGATGGAAAGGAAGTATTTTCTTAAAGGGGTAGAGAAGCACTGACTGTGTGCAGATGACTGTCCAAAAGAGGTAATAGTCAGGCTAAGTGACTAAATGACTTGCTGCCATCTATTGACCATGTACCTTACACTGTCCAACACGTTCAGCAAGGCAGTGAAAAAGCAGTAAAAACTTCTAGCACAATCAGTACAGGAAAGCCTACATTTGCTTGGCAAAGTCAAAATAATTTGTATGTGCTACACTCCTGTCTTGGCACATTCCTGAATTTTCACTAGAAGCTAGTGCCAGCTGTTGGCACTGTTTGCCTCGCTCAGTGGTTTAGATTTGAAACAGCAACCTCTCCTCATATCCACAGTGTGTAAGAGGTGAAACAGTCTGATTTCAAGGACATCACACTAATGCCAGCTGAGCTTGACAAATTATCTTGTATAGATTTGCTGCTCGTGCCAAATTCTATCTCTTTCTCTAAACCAAAATGAAGTAAACCAGCATCACAACGTCCTATCCAGAATTCTTGTCATGTGTGCAAATTAAATCTTTTTTTTTCTTTTTTTTTTTTTTTTGTGTATGTCTATTTGCCAGGGCTTTAAAATGGCACATGGCTGCTTTATAACAAAAATTTCTCCTTGGAATAACAGGTTTAGGCATGATTTCTGATAGAGCTCCTCTACATGATAGCAGCAGCTTGCCTCAAGAATCACAGAATCATAGAATGGTTCTGTTCTATTCTATAGAATGAAAGGGACATCAAAGCTCATCCAGTTCCACCCCCCTGCCATAGGCAGGGCACCTCCCACTAGAACAGGTCACTCAAGGCTTCATCCAACCTGGCCTTGAACACTTCCAGGGAGGGAGCAGCCACAACCTCCCTGGGCAACCTGTGCCAGTGCCTCACCACCCTCACTGAAAAGAACTTCCTAATATCCAGTTTAAATCTAGCATCTAGTTTATACCTAACATCTAGTTTAAATCTAGCATCTAGTTTAAATCTAACACCTAGTTTAAAGAAACAGAAGCCCATTCATTCTGAGGGTTTCTATTAGACAGACATGCACTGCTGTAAGGCATCAACTCATTTTTTGAACCATTTAAATCAAGTTTCAACTCCTTTACCCAAATTAACAAATTAAAAGACAACTATTTCCTTTGAGATGTGAGCAAACAGATTTCTCAGGATACAATTACATGCCAACCAAGCTGTGTTTTGTTAAGAGCAAGTTAAAGCTGCCTCCAAGTTAAGTCAATCTGTTTTCCACAATAAACATTTCTTTAGACAGCTGTCAGCTCCTGCAAGGGTGCTCAACAGCCCTCCTGATACATCTCAGCTCAGGCCTGCATCTAGAAATCAACAGGGGCACAGCAGACCAGCAGCACTGATCTGATATCAACAGCCAAAACACTAAGAAGTGGCAATTTTCTTCACATTTTGACAGCAGAGATACAGCTTCCTGGACCATGTCTTGTCCTCGGTAAGATTCATCTTCACCCAAAGTGATACCAAGGATTTTATGTGGTCAGAGACAGAATTTGTCTGTTTGAGTAAAGCCTCCAAATCTGCATACTACTGAAGTCAATAGAGGTGAAAGGCATGAAAAATAGTACAGAGGAGTAGAAAAGCAGCTCAGAGCTCACCAATTCAGGCACATATTTCATCAGCTTTAGGGATACCAATGGGCAAATACACTGACTTTTCTACAGAGGAAAATAACAATTGTGCATAGTACAAAGAATAATTTAACCTCTGAAAAATAAACACTGCCACTGACCAGAATGGATCCATGTTGCTGGATCAACTGCTTTGGAGAAAAGGAAAATTGAGGCTTTATTACCGCATGTCCCTAAGCTTTAACAAGTGTTGTTATGCCCTGTCCTTCATGTATGAATGCTTCTATGAAGCATATATGAAGCAGTATAAATGCATGAAGCATGGCGGGCCTCAATACTGGCAAAAAGTGTTATGGAGCCTAAGGACTAAAGCCGTAAATTGCTCTCCCTGCTGCATTTACAATGCAATTAAGAAAGAAGAAATTCTCTTTGTCCTCTCACACCTTTAAGCTTATGCAGAACACTTAGGGCATGTAGAGCAACTGAAACGATTTCTGTTGGCACAGTTGATCTCCATTCTGCATCCTGTTCTGCAAACCAGTCACTCCATACATTAGTGCCTGATAACATCTTTGAGTAGAACTGGCTTTTTCCACTAGTTAGCTGCAAATGTTGCAGGAATCATAGAATCACTCAGGGTTGGAAGGGACCACAAGCATCATCCAGTTCCAACCTCCCTGCCATGGGCAGGGACATCTCACACTAGATCACGCTGGCCAGAGCCTCATCCAGCCTGGCCTTAAACACCTCCAGGGATGAGGCTTCCACCACCTCCCTGGGCAACCCATTCCAGGATCTCACCACCCTCATGCTGAAGAACTTCTTCCTAACACCTAGTCTGAATCTACCCATGTCTAGCTTCATTCCATCCCCTGTAGTCCTATCACTACCTGATAGCCTAAAAAGTCCCTCCCCAGCTTTCTTGTAGCCCACTTCAGATACTGAAAGGCCACAATAAGGTCACCTCAGAACCTCCTCCTCTCCAGACTGAACAGCCCCAACTCCCTCAGTCTCTCCCCACAGCAGAGCAGCTCTAGCCCTCTGAGCATCCTCGTGGCCCTTCTCTGGACACCTTCCAGCACCTCCATATCCCTCTTGTAACAGGAGCTCCAGAACTGGACACAGTACTGCAGGTGGGGTCTCATCAGTGCAGAGTAGAAGGGCAGGATCACTTCCCTTGCCCTGCTGGCCACACTTCTCTTGTTGCAACCCAGGCTCTGGTTGGCTCTCTGGGCTGCAGGAGCTCTTGTCCTCATATTGAGCTTCTTGTCCACCAGCACCCCCAAGTCCCTCCCAGTCACTCCCCAGCTTATATTGGTGCTCAGGACTGCCTCAACCCCAATGCAGGACCTTGCACTTGGTCTTGTTGAACCTCATGAAGTTGGCTTGTTGCCACCTCTCCAGCCTGTCCAGGAAGATAAAGTCCAGATTTCCAAACTTATAGCATTCTGCCAACTCCTCTTTCACTTTTTCTTGCAGCCACCTGAGCAGCCACAAAAAGGAGCAGAATGGAAAGAGCCTCAAAGTACTGGCAAGCCTCAAAGTCCTTCAGCAAAATGAGGTCAGGCTTGATGGGGCTGTGAGCAACCTGATCTAGTTGGGGATGTC
Source organism: Ramphastos sulfuratus (assembly GCA_013399055.1). Taxonomy (NCBI): domain Eukaryota; kingdom Metazoa; phylum Chordata; class Aves; order Piciformes; family Ramphastidae; genus Ramphastos; species Ramphastos sulfuratus. The sequence goes on along the minus strand of WBNM01028623.1, from coordinate 14,033 downwards.
CCTTCTTACTGCAGGGTAGTTGAACTAGACAACCTTTAAATGTCCCTTCCCACCCAGTGCATTCTATGATTCTATGATTCCCAGCCAATAAGCTGGACTAGATTTGATCAGCTCACACTTATCAGGCACATGTCAGATATAACACATCTAATAAAACTACCTGCTTTGGTGTATCAGCAGTTTCACCTAGAGAGTCTGAAATCTCTCAGTGTTTATGCTACACACATTTGAAGTGTTTGGTTTGGGATTTTTTGGCTGGCAAGGCACAATGCACCTCGGTGTATTCAGAAGCATCATCATCTTCGTCTCAGCCAGCACAGTAACATGATCAGTCCACAACTGATGAAAAATGCTATTACTTTTCACTTCCTCTCTTCAGAAGTCATAGGTGCTACAGAGTTTCACTGCCATAACACAAAGTGAGTCCTGAATGTGGTCGTTTGAGCTGGATTTTTAGCTCAGACATAAAAAAATTAGGAACACAGAAACTTAAAAGTGGAAGAGTGTTGGAGTCTCTGAGAGGAGAGGTGAACATTCCAGGGATAGGCCATAAATAGCAACGATGGCTAAGTTAATATCATTTCATTGGATCATCAAGAGCTTTATGTCTGGAAGCACAACCTGTATCTTCCCCTTTTGTTGCTTCTGCTGTGTCTGCTGCTATCTTTTCCTGACACAGTTTTGGCTGCTGTTTTGCTGCTTCACCACTACTTGTTCCCATCCCTGTCTTCTCTAAGGTTACTTTATTCTGGAATAGTTTATTCTGTCTATCACAGAATCACAGAATGTCAGGGGCTGGCAGGGACCTCAAAAGATCGTCCAGTTCAACTCCTCTGCCAGAGCAGAAGCACCTGTTTGGTGTCATCAGCAAACTTGCTGACAGTGCACTCTGTGCGCTCATCCAGGTCATTGATGAATACATTGAATAACAGTGGTCCCAGTACCAGTCCCTGAGGGACTCCACTGGTTACAGGCCTCCAGCTAGACTCTGTCCCATTGACCCCAACTCTCTGGCTTCTTTCCTTCAATCAGTTCCCAATCCACCTCACTCCCCAATCATCCAGACCACACTTCCTCAGTTTAGCTGTGAGGATGCTGTGGGAGACAGTGTCAAATGCTTTACTGAAATCAAGGTAAAGTACATCCACTGCTCTGCCATCATCTATCCACCTGGTTGNATATATATATACATATATACATATATATATATATATAAACATTATACTGTTATATTGAGTTTAAACTGTTAAAAATGCTATTTGATTTGTCTGACTTTCCAAATTCTGAGTCATAGTGAATTTACTCTCTCTCTCTGGGGCAGGTTTATAGTAAGTTATTGGGGGAGGGATCCACTCTAACCCATCACACTGAATTAGATCCCCTTTAAAAGTGCCCCTTTATATGACACTTTTATAGGAAACCAGCCTGTGCTATATAGCAGAGCAAAGGAATGTAATAGAGAATAGACAGACAACCAGTTCAATTTATGCCTGACAAAAAACTTAGTTTCCAAGTGACTGGGCTGAAAAACATCAGCACTCACACTTGAATACCCAATACATTTGCTTTCCTTAGATAATGATAAGCAGCACAGCTGTCAAAATGGTTATAATTCAATGTTAGCGCTCAGAATGTAATGTTCTATATCAGTACCATTGCTGAGGCTAAACCTGAGGTGGTAATTATAATGTTGATCATCTGAGATGAAACCATACCAGAAAAAATCACTCAGAAGAAAATTAATGCTTAAAAAAAAAAAAAGCTTTTATAAACCCCCTGTAAATTAAAAAAAAAAAAAACACACAAACATAAATTGAAATTTAGCTTCTAAAATGTTTATGAAAAAATAACTCAGAAATTAATAGCTATTTAGGACAATATTTTTAAATAATTCTTGGATTAATTTAATGAAAACCTGAAATTCTGCATCACAGGGAGGAAAAAAAAAAAAAAAAGTGGAAAATTAACATATTCCCTTTCTGACTTTTTCTTTTTTTTTCAATGGCAGGTGAAAAACCTGATTCATAATGTTCAGTATTTGGCAATCCACCTCCAAAATGTAAAATACTGGCTCTGTCAGAAAGTTGTTCTACAAACATTGGTCCCCATGACTTACACACTGCTTAGGAATTTTTGTCCTGGACTATCAGGGGTTGGAAGAGGCCATCCCTCATTTTAAAATGCAGGCAGAACATGCTCAGCAAAGCCACGAAAAGCAAGCACTAGGAACACTCACAAACCCCAAACTAGATGTCAGCAGAGGCTCCAATGAGACTCCAATGCACAGCTAAACCTGGACAATTTGTAGCTTACATGGTGAAGGTCTTCCTTGATAAGAACAATAGCCAAAGAATCTGACCCTTAATTAATATTGTTAGCATCCAGCAGTTAATTTATCCATTCAATCTCATTTTACCAGCCACAGAGCTGAAAATGGCAACGTAAAAACTGCCTAATACATTAAACAAACCAGAGCAATATCCATTCAGCATTGTATTTGGAAAATTATATGTATCCAGGTGCAACAGACACTCACAAGTTAGTTCCAAAGAGTAATGTCTTTTTAAAGTATCTGAGGGTATTAAAAGCATTTACTTCTGAATATTCTGAAAGAGCTTAAAGAAATCAAGAAAGAGCTTCAGACTGTCTGTGTGAACAGAACATAGGCGATGTCTTCCGATGACCACAACACTATGGATATTGACCCTCTCTGACTCAGTGATAAGCAGGATTGCTGAACCACAGAGGTATAGCTTAGAAGGGGCTAAGTCTTATGAGGAGCAACTGAAGGAGCTGGGGATGGTTAGTTTGAAAAAAAGGAGATTGAGGGGAGACCTCATTGCTCTCTACAGCTACCTGAAGGGACATTATGGAGAGGCTGCTGCTGGTCTCTTCTCACAGGTAGTTGAAGACAGAACAAGGGAGAATGGCCTCAAGCTGAGACTGGATAGGTTTAGATTGGACAGTAGGAAAAAGGTTTTCATGGAGAGAGTGGTCAAGGACTGGAATGAGCTGCCCAGGGAGGTGGTGGAGTCACCCACCCTGGATGTATTCAAGGGGCGTTTGGGTGTGGTGCTTAGGGATACGGTTTAAGGTGAGTCTTGTAGAGTAGGGTTATAGGTTGGACTTGGGGGTCCTGAGGGTCTTTCCCAACCTGGATGTTTCTGTGATTCTGTGAAATATTGATTCTTGAACCAAATGGGATTCATGAAAAGTTCCAGCACAGCTCGCGTGTCAGAGTCCTGCCACAAGTTCGTGCTGATGCCAAGGTTCCTGGCAGCCCCAAAGCAGACACACTGTGTGAGAAGCAGGGGAGGAGAGAGCTATCCATATCTTCCACCTCTTAGCCACTGCTGGAGAACCTCCTACTTCCAGTTCAACCAAAAAAACGTTCTATGCATCCTGTGTAGCTCTTGACTAAATGAAGATTTTGGTAGCTGTCTTTCTTATGAGGAGAGACTGAGGGATCTGGGGCTCTTTGGTTTGCAGAAGAGGAGCCTGAGGGGTGACCTTGTTAATGTTTATAAAAATGTAATGAGCGAGTGTCAAGAGGATGGAGCCAGGCTCTGCTCAGTAACGTCCAACTACAGGACAAGGGGCAGTGGGTGAAAGCTGAGGCATAGAAAGTTCTGTGGAAACATGATAAAGAGTTTTTTCACTGTGAGGGTGACAGAACACTGGAACAAGCTGACATGGTGTGTTGTGGAGTCTCCCTCTCTGGAGATATTCAAGACTTGCCTGGATGCATACCTGTGGTATAGGTAACCATGTTCTGGCAGGGGGGGTCGGACTAGATGATCTTTGGAGGTCCCTTCCAGCCCCTAAACTTCAGTGATTCTGTGGTTCTGTGATTTTACAGAGCTTGACTTACTTTATTATTTCTGGTGGGAGACCTTCTTTATTTTGGAGCAAATGGCTGAGAGTGAACTCACATTTCTCCATTCTCCAGCGACAAAAAATAACATAGTTGGTTTATTTAAGAAATACACTGCAAACGATTTTTTTTTTTAATGAGGCACCAAAGTATAAATCATGAAGAGGATTTATGGCACAGCAAAGTGGTGTTCTCACAAAAGAAAAAGAAAAAAGCAAACACTTGCCTGCAGTAGTTAATACAGTCTAAGTGCTATTCAGAGAGTAGTTACTGCCTTTCTAGCAGTACTAGAGCACCTCCATGCACAGTCTGAACCTATATACTGCTGTAAGTGCCTCAGTGATTAAAACCCCACTGTCCAAAGTGTTGAACAACAGGAGATGCTGGTTCTGAACAGGTAGACAGGTTATCTGTTTGACAACAGCTTGCAATGTGTAGCAGACACAAATTATTATTCCTTTTTTAGTTACTGTCATAAGAGCTACAGCAAAGGCAAAGTGTTTGGTAACCCTGTACATGTCATTACAGCACTGTGTCAGAAGCACTTTCATCACACAAGAAGTGCCTTCTTGATCATAATCCTCTATTTGCAGATACTCATGGCTCTTTGCTGGGAGGGGCGAATCACTCACTAGATTGAAAGTTACCATTCTTCATAGATCACTGAATCACAGAACCTTAGAGGTTGGAAGGGACCTCCAGATATCAGAAAGTCCAACTTCTCTGCCAAGGCAGGATGCCCTAGGATAGTCTGCACACAGAAATGCATCCAGGTGGGTTTTGAAAGTCTCCAGAGAAGGAGACTCCACAACCTCTCTGGGCAGCCTGTTCTAGGGCTCTGTCACCCTCACTGTCAAGAAGTTTCTCCTCGTGTTGAGCTGAAACCTTTTGTGTTCCAGTTTGTAGCTGCTGCTCCTTGTATTATTGCTGCTGACCACCAAAAAGAGATTGGCCCCCTCCACTTGACACTCACTGCTCAGATATTTGTACACAGTGATCAGATCTCCTCTCCGTCTTCTTTTTTCCAGCCTAAACAGCGCCAGGGCTCTCAGTCTCTCCTCACAGGGAAGATGCTCAAGTTCCCCAACCATCCTCAGTGGCTCTCTGCTGAAGTCTTTCTAGCAGGTCCCTGTTTCTCCCGAACTGATTGATAGCAAATTCTTTTTTACAGGTAACACAATGATTCTTGAAATAAATGAAAAACACATGAAAATACTTGTTTGGGTGTTTTGGAAACACCGTGTTTTATTATCTTGGCACTTAAGTAGACACAAACAGGCTTCAAAGTTCCAGATGTCTTCCTTCAGCAGGTTTCCAGACCAAATTCTTCCTTGTCTTGAAGCTAGGAGTGATTGCACTCTGTTCATCTGTCAACCACATCAAGACTTTCAACTCCTGCAGATCATGCATAGTATGATTTTTTAAAAGCACACAGGTTACTCTTAGAAAGGTTTCTTAATAATAATAAAAATGTTTTATTAAAATGTTAACAGCATGTTTTTCCCTTTCTTTTCAATCAGTCCTTCCAGCAGACAGATGCCACAACACACTACAAGATGCAATGCTTATTGCAGAGTTGAACACTACAACAATTAATGCCTAAGAGACAGTAAGGTGTGACTCTTGAATGGACCCTTGACACAGATTTTCAGGGAAGGAAGGGGAATATGAGCCAGAAGTGTGCCCAGGTGGTCAAGAAGGGCAACATCATCCTGGCCTATATCAGGAACAGTGTGGCCAGTAGGACCAGGGAAGTCCTTCTGCCCCTGGACTCAGCACTGGTTAGGCCACACCTTGAGTCCTGTGTCCAGTTCTGGGCCCCTCAATTCAAGAGAGATGTTGAGGTACTGGAACGTGTCCAGAGAAGGGCAATGAAGATGGTGAGGGGCCTGGAGTACAGCCCTGTGAGGAGAGGCTGAGGGAGCTGGGGGTGTGCAGCCTGGAAAAGAGGAGGCTCAGGGGTGACCTCATTGCTGTCTACAACTACCTGAAAGGAGGTTGTAGCCAGGTGAGGTTGGTCTCTTCTCCAGGCAACCAGCAACAGAACAAGAGGACAAAGTCTCAAGCTGTGCCAGGGCAGGTTTAGGCTGGACGTTAGGAGGAAATTCTTCAAGGAAAGAGTAATTGGCATTGGAACGGACTGTCTGTGGAGGTGGTGGAGTCACCATCCCTGGGTTTTTTTTGAGAGAAGGCTAAATGAGGCACTTAGTGCCATGATTTAGTTAATTAGAAGGGTTAGGTGATAGCTTGGACTCAATGATCCTAGAGGTCTTTTCCAACCTGCTTGGTTCTGTGATTCTGTAAGGGAGAGGGGAGAAGGGAAGGGAAGGGAAAGGGAAAGGGAAAGGGAAAGAGAAAGAGAAAGAGAAAGAGAAAGAGAAAGAGAAAGAGAAAGAGAAAGAGAAAGAGAAAGAGAAAAAAAAAATTTCTAGCCTGGAGGATTTACTGAGAAGACAACAATCAAGATGTCTGAATTGAAATGCTGAGTCATTAAGAATTCTGCTTCGGAAGTGGTTTCCTCAGAGCTGTGAGGGTAATTCAGCAAATTCTGAGCAGTTTTGCAATGTATTTAGCAAGTTACAGAATGTTAGCTTCACTGAAGACCACTCCCAGTGGAAAAGCACATGGTCAATGGCTTCCCCACCGTTAAAAGTGTCTCATCACATCAGCCTTCAGTACAATCTCTAGGCAGGTTATTTTTCACAAGAAAACCTAGCAGAGAGTAGGAAGTAAACAAGTCAAAAGCACAGATCCTACCCGTCACAAACACCACCAAAGAGTTTTATTCTTATAGTTCTGGAGATGATTTTTCCTATCACACTTTTGGGTTCCTGGTCCTAGGTTGATTTTGAATTCAACAAATCCCACCAGTTACAAGACACAGCGCAAGGTTTTAGGTTGGTTGCACAGAACAAACAAAAGCCAGGAGTCTGAGACTGGAGGAGTGTGATCTTTCAAGGCTTTTGAGAAAAAAAAAAAAAAGAAAAAAAAAAAAAAAAAGTTGCTATAATTTTGACAACATAATTTAGAGGCTTTTATATAGAGCAATCTACACCTCCGCCCCTCTCCACCTCGCCTCCCCCTCTAGTATTGTCTTGCCTGTCAATTATTGGAAGAAGAGCCTGTTCTTTAAAAGGCTTTTAAATTATTAGAAATTATTTGGAATATCATCTAAAAGCCCTCAAAAGAAAGAACACTACCCCCACACATACACGGGCAGCAGAAAGGATTTATTTGTATTGTCAACTCCAACATCCAGGAATAATGCAACAGTTTATCTGGCTGATGACATCAAGGATAATTAGCTGGGCTGACCTTGGGTTTAAGCTCTGTGGGATATTGTAAGGTAAAGCTAATGCTCCAAATGCCTAATATGTGAGCTGGTGATGGCCAGTTCCTTTGGTATTGAGGATACTCTTTAAATTGCATAGGCAGTGTGAGGGAATTTGGGGCCGTAGCAGCTACACACACCAGCAAGCAAAGCAAGGCAGCGGCACCACTATGCCAAGTAAGCAACTTTGTTGTTAACGTAGGGTTTGTTTGCTTTGCTACATAACAGACACATTTGAGTTCTTTCAGACATCACTCTGACTGGCACTGAAAGATACTGTATTATAAATTTTACATTATAATAGTGTTTACTGGTGGAATAAATTGCATACCTGTATTGAAGTGATGGAAAAAAGACATCACTCATTATCACGTTCAGCAGCACGCCGACTGCAGCAGAGAGCGGTGAGAATCGTGCCAGCTGAAGCAATTTCACCTAAGAAAAGTTGTTCAGATGTTAGAGTGAGAGACTACTTCTTTCTGAGGAGAACCTTTTATCATTAGTAAGTTTGCAGATGACACCAAGTTAGCAGCAGGTGTGGANCTGTGTCCAGTTCTGGGCCCCTCAATTCAAGAGAGATGTTGAGGTGCTGGAATGTGTCCAGAGAAGGGCGATGAAGCTGGTGAGGTGCCTGGAGCACAGCCCTGTTAGGATGGGCTGAGGGAGCTGGGGGTGTGCAGCCTAGAAAAGAGGAGCTCAGGGGTGACCTCATTGCTGTCTACAACTACCTGAAAGGAGGTTGTAGCCAGGTGGGGTTGGGTTTTTCTCTCAGGCAACCAGCAACAGAAGGGGAGGACACAGTCTCAAGTCGTCCCAGGGGAGTTCTAGGCTGGATGTTAGAAGGAAGTTCTTGACAGAGAGAGTGATTGGCATTGGAATGGGCTGCCCAGGGAGGTGGTGGAGTCACCGTCCCTAGAGGTGTTGAAGAAAAGCCTGGATGGGGCACTTAGTGCCATGGTCTGGTTGATTGGATAGGGCTGGGTGATAGGTTGGACTGGACGAGCTTGGAGGGCTCTTCCAACTTGGTTGATTCCATGGGTCTATGATTCTATGAATTCATCAATAACTTTCCTAAAGAAGGCACATGTCAAAGGAACAAAAATCAGTTTCCTTCACGGTCCTCTTTTATGTCCGTAGCACCTACTCTGCAAGTATTCAGCTGCTGTTATTCCACCTTTTAAGTGGCCTCACGCAAAGTCAAAATAAGCATTTGGTTAAAATCACAGAATCACAGGAACATGCAGGTTGGCAAAGCCCCTCAGGATCACCAAGTTCAACCTAGAACCCTAATCTACAAGATTCACCTTCAATCATACCCCTAAGCAGCACATCCAAACGACCCTTAAACATATCCAGGGTGGGTGACTCCCCCGCCTCCGTGGGCAGCTCATTCCAGTCCTTGACCACTTTCTCCATGAAAACCTTTTGCCTGATGTCCAATCTAAACCTCCCCAGCCTCAGCCTGAGGTCATTCATACCTCCCTTGGACTCTTTCAAGTAGATCCCTGTCCCTCTTGAACTTGGCAGTCCAAAACTGAATACCTTCATTACAAAGAGTTCCACTTGCCTGCCATAGGACATCCATTTGTCAATTCAAATGCTGCACTTCAAGCCAGTTGCTGGTCCTAATATCAAGTTTCTGTTGACAAACAATACAAAGCTTGGCACTTCTGTGTGACTGAGTTGATGTTCAACACTCCTCCACAGCATCATGAGACAGGCTTGAAATTAAAATAATTTTCAGAGGAAATTGTAGGTGAAAAAAAAATATAGGTAGATTGAAAATTGGAAGTAATGGGAAAATAAAGATGAGGTGTTAGCGCTACCTAATTGTTTTCCTTTTTTTCATAATAAAAATCATTATCTCTCTAAATGTATGTCACCCATGCATTTATCTACATCTCTGTTTGTCTATCATTTGCCTGTCTTCCATCTGCCTGAAAGTAACTACCTATTTGGAAAAGCAAGATAAATTGTCTTCTTCAGTGAAGAGAGACAGAGAGAGATAAAAAGGAGAGAGGAAAAATGATGAGAAATCTTGGTGTAATCTGAATAGCAATGAAGCAAAAGCTACTCCTTGATGTGCCTACAAATCCTGTAAATGAAGTGGCCCTTGAATTAAATTAATTTAAAATCTGGCAAATATTACTCGGCATGTTTGTCAATGTGCTGTATAATTATTAATTTGTTCATTGAGGCAACTATATAAATAAATAGAAAGCAGAATGCCATGATTAAAGGCACACTAGAAATCCAGGGTCAAGGAGCCCTGTTATACAGGGATCTAAATAGCTTTCCCAGGTCCTATTTTTACATCTCCATACAGATCTGCAGGTCTGTAACTGCGAATTAATTGGCACACATTTAGATGCCAACAGAGCTTTTGTATTCTCGGTGCACATTTTGTCTTCTCAGAGTGAGATGTTAGTAATGGAGGTTTTAATATTACCCCTAGGGGAGCGCCAGAAAATCTTAACAATTTCCTTCACTAGAGTATTTTCATTAGAGCTAAATGCTGTGCAATTTACATTTGAAATCAGGTGTAGGGTAAGTATAATGCGACAAGACACGCTGCAACGTTAGGGTTTTTTTGTTCCAATGTTCCTTAGGTACTGCAATATAAACCTCCAAAGATGAGCACGCAATTAAAATAAACATCTTGATTTTTAACCACTCCTAATTGAACTGTTATTGGGATAACAGGAGCGCAAACCAGAATCATGTTTAAAGGGACCCACAGCAGGAAATTTTAGATATTGCAACATTTAAACAAAAACATTTCGGCTTCTCTACGGAAGAAAGGAGTTCACCATAAGTAAAGCAGACACAAACCCCTTCCTTTGCAGCATTCATTCGACCTTTCAGTGTTTAAAGTGCCAAGTTCCCTCTGCGTGACTCACAGGGAAAACCAAAAATCCTACCTTTTCCAACACCCAAAAAAAATAATCAAATAAATAAAATGGTATCTTGGATGGATGGATGGATGGATGGGTGGGTGGATGGGTGGATGGATAGATAGATAGATAGATAGATGATGGATAGATGGATAGATAGATGGATGGATAGATGCATAGATAGATAGATAGATAGATGCATAGATGGATAGATAGATGGATAGATAGATAGATAGATAGATAGATGGATAGATAGATAGATAGATAGATCGATGGATGGATAGATGGATAGATAGGTAGATTGATAGATAGATCGATAGATGGATGGATAGATGGATAGTTAGATGGATAGATAGATGGATGGATAGATAGATAGATAGATAGATAAAGCAATGTATTCATTAATAAGGGCCTGATGCAGTAAAGACCTAGAGGACTAGAGTCAATCCAGGACTGACATGAAGCTGAAGGCTAAATTTCAGTGCTCATTCTAATATGAAATTCTGCTCTGCCATTGCCTGTATCTCAAGGCACCAAGGTTCCATTGCTGACTTGATTTTTTTCATAGCAACAAAAGCACCAATTGCACACCTAAAACCAGATGCAATCTGATCAGGGCCTCCTTCATGCCTAAACCTGATGGTGGGATCCACTATTTCAATGTTTCTCCACCAAAATGCTTCAATAGGCTCAATCAGAACAGGGTTATTATTGAAGAGGGTCCCTACAGAAAGGAGAGGATTGCAGCATCTGCCTCTTAGGCTGGAGCCTCCTAAAACTGAGGAAAAGAAACAACTGCAGAAGAGTCTTGCCAGCAGCAGGACAAGAGGAGGAAGTAACAATCCCAGCTATCTCTCATTCTGTAATATTACAAACAGCCTTAAGAGTAGCAGCAAGCCACCCTATGATGAAGGGAAATCAAGCACAAAGGGGTCAGATTTGGAGGGCTGGAATGGTTACTGGACTATCCAGACATGTCTTGCATTCAACACAGCCCCACTGGGCTGAATAAAGCACTGCAGTGAAATAACCTCATTGTCCTCCTTCTAACGTAGCCATCCACAAACAAAAAAAAAAACAAACAAACAACCAAATTAATCTGGAAGTCAAAAATTAATCATCTTAATCATCTTTGTGGCTCTGCACTGGACACTCTCAAGCAGTTCCATGTCCCTCTTGAATTGGGGGGGCCAGAACTAGACACAGTACTCCAGATGTGGCCTCACCAGGGCAGAGCAGAGGGGCAGGAGAACCTCTCTTGACCTACTAGCCACAGCCCTTCTAAGACACCCCAGAATGGTGTTGCCTCTCCTGGCCACAAGAGCACATTGCTGGCTCATGGTCAAACTCTCATCCACTAGGGTCCTAGGATCCTTTTCCCCTTCACTGCCTTCCAACAAGTCAGTCCCCACCCTATACTAATGCCTTGCCCTTGTTGAATTTCATTAAATTTCTTCCTGCCCAACCCTCCAGTCTGTTCAAGTCTGGCTGAATGGCAGCACAGCCTTCTGGTGTGGCAGTCACTCCACCCAGTTTGGTGTCAACAGCAAACTTGCAGACAGTGCACTCTGTGTCCTCATTCAGGTCGTTGATGAATATATTACACCTCACCAAGCTGCTTAGGTTAGGCACACGGGCACTATTGTCTCCATACCATCATTGAAGATAAGAAGGTCCTACAAGGGGGATTTTAGATGCTAGTGGGCTTAGCCATCCTTTATTTTGCCTCTCTCTTGTGACTGGATACACAGAGAATCTAAAGCAAATTAGTGCCTGAGGGAAGAGTCAAGCCCAGATGCTCACACCTCAGCTGAATAAAACCAGGTTTTCAAAGCTTAGACAGTACTCACAGACAAGACCAACAATCACAGCAGTGTCTCATATGCTCACACTGGAACTCATAAAAATCCAGCTCCCACATTTTCTGGCATTACAGTAAATTGCATCTTTCTGGTGCTAAGGGCTCTGTGAAAAGCCCTTCAAATTTTTTCATTAGAGAACTTACTCAATCCAAGACAGACTGGAACAACATCAGTGCTGAAGGCATTGCTTCCAGCATTCTAAGGAAGGGTGATGTCAAAAGTTCAAGTCACTTCTGAAGCTTTAAAGTACAATTTAGTTCATGGGTTTTTAAAAGGCATTTGCCAATCAGTATTTCTGAGAGCAGTTATGCATGGTTATGAAGTCTTCATGACTCAATATATTTTGAGGAAGCTTTCATTGCCATGAAACCTGTGCAGAGCAAGAGGTAGGAAAGTTTTGCATAAGGCCTTGTACTTGAACAGCAAAAGAATAGGCAAGAACCAAAGAGCTTGGTGAGGTAGCAGCTTAACTATTGACACCATGTAGTGGCAGGCAGAAGAGGGTGCTGTGAGCAATGAGAAGAAAAGGAGGCCTAAAAAAGGTGGCAAATATTAAACAGCAGAGAGAAGAGGGATAAAAAAAGAGGAGAACCAGGAAAGAAAATGTTCCCACTTCAAAAAGAGGAGATTAGGAAATGAAGACTCCAGAGGTGCTGCGCTTTGTAAAGGCCTCTGTAATATGCAAGCAACAAAATGAAACAAAACAGCAAAGAAACAAAGAAAATCCAAAGAAATTATCAGAAGTTGTTTTGATGTGGAACACAACGAAATTGTATTAAAAATAATTAAGCAAGTGGTAGAGTTGAGCTGTGAAAATAATACCTTCTAAACTCTTTTGAGAGTTGTTAAGTAAGTGGCTGCATGTGAAATTGCACTTGTATATTAGACAAGTAATTCTAACTCTGCTTTCCTACAGGCTCTGCCTACACCTTAGCCACAAGTCCAGCATAATCCCACCTGTTTTCCAGAAGGCTGTTGTTGTTACTATTGACTATGTTTGAAATGTAAGGAAAAGTACGATCAGGTTTTTCAAGCCATTTAAAAGAACAGAAAGCACAGAAAGAGGTTTCTTCCTCAGGGATGAAGAGTGGTTAAAGGGAACATGAGGTAGGAGAGAAACTACAGAATCACAGAATATCAGGGGCTGGAAGGTGCTTCAAAGCTCATGCAGTCCAACCCCCCTGCCAGAGCAGGAGCACCTAGAGCAGGTCACACAGGAACACATCCAGACAGGTCTCTGCCTCTGGGCAGCCCGTTCCAGTGTTCTGTCACCCTCACAGTGAAAAAACTCTTCCTCATGCTTCCATGGAACTTCCTATGCCTCAACTTCCACCCATTGCCCCTTGTTTTGGCATTGAGCATCACTGCACAGGGCCTGGCTCCATGTTCTTGGCACTCACCCTGCACATCTTTATCAACATAAATGAGGTCACCTCTCAGGCTCCTCTTCTCCAAGCAGTAGAGCCCCAGGTCCTTCAGGCTCTCCTCATAAGGAAGATGTTCCCTTCCTTCACTACCACAATGAATTTTGGAAGCCTACAAATTAGCTTTGCATTCTTAGCTACCAAGAGTAGAAATGCACATTTCTATGACATTTCTTAGAGACACTAGCTGGCTCTGATTAAGTAGGAATCAGGAATCAGTGTATCCCACTCTGACTTCATCCATTGGTCTTCATTATGGGATGCAGCTGAAAGCATCACTTGAGTCAAGAGGAACAACATCCTCTGCTACCCTTCTCTCAGTCATTTCATCACAGAAGGCTATCAGGGTGGTCAAGCTACCAGGTTGGTCAAGCATGACTTCCTCTTCATAAATTCATGCTGCCTACTTCTAGTCACCTTCTAACCCCTCATATACTTTTAAAATTACTTCCAGTACTATTTGCTCCATGACCTACCCAGAAACTGAGGTGAGGCTGACAAGCAGTTCCTCAGATCTCCTCCTTTCTTTTCTTGAAGATGAGATTCTTCCAGACACAGGACATGAACACAGCAACAAAGAAATCTGATGCATCTCATCACCTTCAGCACACTAATGGTAGTGTAGCAAACATGGAATCATAGAATCAT